>CM051244.1:6527023-6574523 GCA_027917425.1 Gastrophryne carolinensis
AAATTAATATATTTTACGTTTTTAGTCACTAACTTATTATTCTTTCCCCCACTGGGCTGCAACTCTGTTCAGGAATTTAAGATACGGGCGCCGCCATCTTGACTCACACTTACTGAAGAGAGGAGAGTGGGATAAGGTACAGGGGGGCGGGTTATAGCTGTGCTTTGCTCAGACAGAGCAGAGCTGGGGTCAGGTAAATGTCAGCAGTCCCAGAATGCAGAGCAGCACAGTCAGGAGGCACTTCCTGTTTGCAGGCTGCCTGATAAGATGGCGGCTTCCATAAGCCGCCATGTTGGATGTTTAAAGGCTCATAACATGCAGTAGATGCAGGTAGGATGATTTTTAATGTGGGCAATCTGTATTTACAGGGTGTGGGACATATAAACATATAAGATAGACTCTTATTCAGAGTGAAGGTCCGCTTTAAGGAGAATTGATCCACACAGACTTTTTCAACTATGGTCCTGAATCGGGATGCCTCACTATCTGAAACCCCCAGTTTCCAAGTAAAACTCACCTCTCCTCAGTCCAACAGTGCAAGCGTGAGCTCTCATTACGTCCTTCAGCAAAGGGCTCTGATTGGCTTATAAGGGGACCGTGCGCTGCTGTACCCCCGGTGGTGTGCGCGCTTCTGCCCCGACCTATCTATCTGAATGGCTGGGACAGGAGGGCATGCAGACCATGAAGACCAGGGATGCAGGGGATGCAGCAGCGCATGCTCATCATTGGAAGCAATCAGAGCGATTTGTCAAGAGGCTCTGATTGGATGAGTGCGCGCCGCTGGACCGGCAAATTTATTAAAGTGAGTTATTACCAGCGTTGGGGGGTTCACAAAGCGGGGGCATCCAAAATCAAGGGAAAGCCAGCGGCCGGCCCTGGAATCCTTTAGATTGCAGGGATGGCTGCTGTTGGGTTTTCTTCTGCTTTAAAGAAAATTGCCAGCAGGGGGCACGCTCCCTGTTGGATGGAAGCGGCCACTGGCGAGCTCGGATCCGCTCCCTTAGTCGATTGCTTAGATGAAGGGGATGAGAGCGCGCTGATTGAACGAGGGGCCGGGCAGGCGCCAGCCCCATCCATGTGCCATTACAGGAGCCCCAGCAGGTGTGAGGAAATCAGGCCCCCATCCATGTGCCATTACAGGGGCCCCATCAGGTGTGAGGAAATCAGGCCCCATCCATGTGCCATTACAGGGGCCCCATCAGGTGTGAGGAAATGCCCCCCATCCATGTGCCATTACAGGGGCCCCATCAGGTGTGAGGAAATCAGGCCCCATCCATGTGCCATTACAGGGGCCCCGCCAGGTGTGAGGAAATCAGGCCCCATCCATGTGCCATTACAGGGGCCCCATCAGGTGTGAGGAAATGCCCCCATCCATGTGCCATTACAGGGGCCCCATCAGGTGTGAGGAAATCAGGCCCCATCCATGTGCCATTACAGGGGCCCCGCCAGGTGTGAGGAAATCAGGCCCCATCCATGTGCCATTACAGGGGCCCCGCCAGGTGTGAGGAAATCAGGACCCCATCCTTGTGCCAATACAGGGGCCCCATCGGGTGTGAGGAAATCAGGCCCCATCCATGTGCCATTACAGGGGCCCCATCAGATGTGAGGAAACGGGGCCCCAATCCATGTGCCATTACAGGGGCCCCATCAGGTGTGAGGAAATCAGGCCCCATCCATGTGCCATTACAGGGGCCCCATCAGGTGTGAGGAAATGCCCCCCATCCATGTGCCATTACAGGGGCCCCATCAGGTGCGAGGAAATGCCCCCCATCCATGTGCCATTACAGGGGCCCCATGAGGTGTGAGGAAATCCGGCCCCATCCATGTGTCATTACAGGGGCCCCATCAGGTGTGAGGAAATCAGGCCCCATCCATGTGCCATTACAGGGGCCCCATCAGGTGTGAGGAAATCAGGCCCCATCCATGTGCCATTACAGGGGCCCCATCAGGTGTGAGGAAATCAGGCCCCATCCATGTGTCATTACAGGGGCCCCATCAGGTGTGAGGAAATCAGGCCCCATCCATGTGCCATTACAGGGGCCCCATCAGGTGTGAGGAAATGCCCCCATCCATGTGCCATTACAGGGGCCCCATCAGGTGTGAGGAAATCAGGCCCCATCCATGTGCCATTACAGGGGCCCCGCCAGGTGTGAGGAAATCAGGCCCCATCCATGTGCCATTACAGGGGCCCCGCCAGGTGTGAGGAAATCAGGCCCCATCCATGTGCCATTACAGGGGCCCCGCCAGGTGTGAGGAAATCAGGCCCCATCCATGTGCCATTACAGGGGCCCCATCAGGTGTGAGGAAATCTGGCCCCCATCCATGTGCCATTACAGGGGCCCCATCAGGTGTGAGGAAATGCCCCCCATCCATATGCCATTGCAGGGGCCCCATCAGGTGTGAGGAAATGCCCCCATCCATATGCCATTACAGGGGCCCCATCAGGTGTGAGGAAATCAGGCCCCCATCCTTGTGCCATTACAGGGGCCCCAACAGGTGTGAGGAAATCAGGACCCCATCCTTGTGCCAATACAGGGGCCCCATCGGGTGTGAGGAAATCAGGCCCCATCCATGTGCCATTACAGGGGCCCCATCAGATGTGAGGAAACGGGGCCCCAATCCATGTGCCATTACAGGGGCCCCATCAGGTGTGAGGAAATCAGGCCCCATCCATGTGCCATTACAGGGGCCCCATCAGGTGTGAGGAAATGCCCCCCATCCATGTGCCATTACAGGGGCCCCATCAGGTGCGAGGAAATGCCCCCATCCATGTGCCATTACAGGGGCCCCATGAGGTGTGAGGAAATCCGGCCCCATCCATGTGTCATTACAGGGGCCCCATCAGGTGTGAGGAAATCAGGCCCCATCCATGTGCCATTACAGGGGCCCCATCAGGTGTGAGGAAATCAGGCCCCATCCATGTGCCATTACAGGGGCCCCATCAGGTGTGAGGAAATCAGGCCCCATCCATGTGTCATTACAGGGGCCCCATCAGGTGTGAGGAAATCAGGCCCCATCCATGTGCCATTACAGGGGCCCCATCAGGTGTGAGGAAATGCCCCCATCCATGTGCCATTACAGGGGCCCCATCAGGTGTGAGGAAATCAGGCCCCATCCATGTGCCATTACAGGGGCCCCGCCAGGTGTGAGGAAATCAGGCCCCATCCATGTGCCATTACAGGGGCCCCGCCAGGTGTGAGGAAATCAGGCCCCATCCATGTGCAATTACAGGGGCCCCGCCAGGTGTGAGGAAATCAGGCCCCATCCATGTGCCATTACAGGGGCCCCATCAGGTGTGAGGAAATCTGGCCCCCATCCATGTGCCATTACAGGGGCCCCATCAGGTGTGAGGAAATGCCCCCCATCCATATGCCATTGCAGGGGCCCCATCAGGTGTGAGGAAATGCCCCCATCCATATGCCATTACAGGGGCCCCATCAGGTGTGAGGAAATCAGGCCCCCATCCATGTGCCATTACAGGGGCCCCATCAGGTGTGAGGAAATCAGGCCCCCATCCATGTGCCATTACAGGGGCCCCATCAGGTGTGAGGAAATGCCCCCCATCCATGTGCCATTACAGGGGCCCCATCAGGTGTGAGGAAATGCCCCCCATCCATGTGCCATTACAGGGGCCCCATCAGGTGTGAGGAAATCAGGCCCCCATCCATGTGCCATTACAGGGGCCCCATCAGGTGTAAGGAAATCAGGCCCCATCCATGTGCCATTACAGGGGCCCCATCAGGTGTGAGGAAATGCCCCCCATCCATGTGCCATTAAAGGGGCCCCATCAGGTGTGAGGAAATCAGGCCCCATCCATGAGCCATTACAGGGGCCCCATCAGGTTTGAGGAAATGCCACCCATCCATGTGCCATTACAGGGGCCCCGCCAGGTGTGAGGAAATCAGGCCCCATCCATGTGTCATTACAGGGGCCCCATCAGGTGTGAGGAAATCAGGCCCCATCCATGTGCCATTACAGGGGCCCCATCAGGTGTGAGGAAATCAGGCCCCCATCCATGTGCCATTACAGGGGCCCCATCAGGTGTGAGGAAATCAGGCCCCATCCATGTGTCATTACAGGGGCCCCATCAGGTGTGAGGAAATCAGGCCCCCATCCATGTGCCAAATCAGGGGCCCCATCAGGTGTGAGGAAATCAGGCCCCCATCCATGTGCCATTACAGGGGCCCCATCAGGTGTGAGGAAATCAGGCCCCCATCCATGTGCCATTACAGGGGCCCCATCAGGTGTGAGGAAATCAGGCCCCATCCATGTGACATTACAGGGGCCCCATCAGGTGTGAGGAAATGCCCCCCATCCATGTGCCATTAAAGGGGCCCCATCAGGTGTGAGGAAATGCCCCCCATCCATGTGCCATTAAAGGGGCCCCATAAGGTGTGAGGAAATGCCCCCCATCCATATGCCATTACAGGGGCCCCATCAGGTGTGAGGAAATGCCCCCCATCCATGTGCCATTACAGGGGCCCCATCAGGTGTGAGGAAATGCCCCCATCCATGTGCCATTACAGGGGCCCCATCAGGTGTGAGGAAATCATCCCCATCCATGTGCTATTACAGGGGCCCCATCAGGTGTGAGGAAATGCCCCCCATCCATGTGCCATTACAGGGGCCCCATCAGGTGTGAGGAAATGTCCCCATCCATGTGCCATTACAGGGGCCCCATCAGGTGTGAGGAAATCAGGCCCCATCCATGTGCCATTACAGGGGCCCCATCAGGTGTGAGGAAATGCCCCTCATCCATGTGCCATTACAGGGGCCCCATCAGGTGTGAGGAAATGCCCCCCATCCATGTGCCATTACAGGGGCCCCATCAGGTGTGAGGAAATCATCCCCATCCATGTGCTATTACAGGGGCCCCATCAGGTGTGAGGAAATGCCCCCCATCCATGTGCCATTACAGGGGCCCCATCAGGTGTGAGGAAATGCCCCCCATCCATGTGCCATTACAGGGGCCCCATCAGGCGTGAGGAAATGCCCCCCATCCATGTGCCATTACAGGGGCCCCATCAGGTGTGAGGAAATGCCCCCCATCCATGTGCCATTACAGGGGCCCCATCAGGTGTGAGGAAATGCCCCCCATCCATGTGCCATTACAGGGGCCCCATCAGGTGTGAGGAAATCAGGCCCCATCCATGTGTCATTACAGGGGCCCCATCAGGTGTGAGGAAATCAGGCCCCCATCCATGTGTCATTACAGGGGCCCCATCAGGTGTGAGGAAATCAGGCCCCCATCCATGTGCCATTACAGGGGGCCCCATCAGGTGTGAGGAAATCAGGCCCCATCCATGTGCCATTACAGGGGCCCCATAAGGTGTGAGGAAATCAGGCCCCATCCATGTGCCATTACAGGGGCCCCATCAGGTGTGAGGAAATGCCCCTCATCCATGTGCCATTACAGGGGCCCCATCAGGTGTGAGGAAATGCCCCCCATCCATGTGCCATTACAGGGGCCCCATCAGGTGTGAGGAAATCATCCCCATCCATGTGCTATTACAGGGGCCCCATCAGGTGTGAGGAAATGCCCCCCATCCATGTGCCATTACAGGGGCCCCATCAGGTGTGAGGAAATGCCCCCCATCCATGTGCCATTACAGGGGCCCCATCAGGCGTGAGGAAATGCCCCCCATCCATGTGCCATTACAGGGGCCCCATCAGGTGTGAGGAAATGCCCCCCATCCATGTGCCATTACAGGGGCCCCATCAGGTGTGAGGAAATGCCCCCCATCCATGTGCCATTACAGGGGCCCCATCAGGTGTGAGGAAATCAGGCCCCATCCATGTGTCATTACAGGGGCCCCATCAGGTGTGAGGAAATCAGGCCCCCATCCATGTGTCATTACAGGGGCCCCATCAGGTGTGAGGAAATCAGGCCCCCATCCATGTGCCATTACAGGGGGCCCCATCAGGTGTGAGGAAATCAGGCCCCATCCATGTGCCATTACAGGGGCCCCATAAGGTGTGAGGAAATCAGGCCCCATCCATGTGCCATTACAGGGGCCCCATCAGGTGTGAGGAAATGCCCCCCATCCATGTGCCATTACAGGGGCCCCATCAGGTGTGAGGAAATCAGGCCCCCATCCATGTGTCATTACAGGGGCCCCATCAGGTGTGAGGAAATCAGGCCCCCATCCATGTGCCATTACAGGGGCCCCATCAGGTGTGAGGAAATCAGGCCCCATCCATGTGCCATTACAGGGGCCCCATCAGGTGTGAGGAAATCAGGCCCCATCCATGTGCCATTACAGGGGCCCCATCAGGTGTGAGGAAATGCCCCCCATCCATGTGCCATTACAGGGGCCCCATCAGGTGTGAGGAAATCAGGCCCCATCCATGTGTCATTACAGGGGCCCCATCAGGTGTGAGGAAATCAGGCCCCATCCATGTGCCATTACAGGGGCCCCATCAGGTGTGAGGAAATGCCCCCATCCATGTGCCATTACAGGGGCCCCATCAGGTGTGAGGAAATCAGGCCCCATCCATGTGCCATTACAGGGGCCCCGCCAGGTGTGAGGAAATCAGGCCCCATCCATGTGCCATTACAGGGGCCCCGCCAGGTGTGAGGAAATCAGGCCCCATCCATGTGCAATTACAGGGGCCCCGCCAGGTGTGAGGAAATCAGGCCCCATCCATGTGCCATTACAGGGGCCCCATCAGGTGTGAGGAAATCTGGCCCCCATCCATGTGCCATTACAGGGGCCCCATCAGGTGTGAGGAAATGCCCCCCATCCATATGCCATTGCAGGGGCCCCATCAGGTGTGAGGAAATGCCCCCATCCATATGCCATTACAGGGGCCCCATCAGGTGTGAGGAAATCAGGCCCCCATCCATGTGCCATTACAGGGGCCCCATCAGGTGTGAGGAAATCAGGCCCCCATCCATGTGCCATTACAGGGGCCCCATCAGGTGTGAGGAAATGCCCCCCATCCATGTGCCATTACAGGGGCCCCATCAGGTGTGAGGAAATGCCCCCCATCCATGTGCCATTACAGGGGCCCCATCAGGTGTGAGGAAATCAGGCCCCCATCCATGTGCCATTACAGGGGCCCCATCAGGTGTAAGGAAATCAGGCCCCATCCATGTGCCATTACAGGGGCCCCATCAGGTGTGAGGAAATGCCCCCCATCCATGTGCCATTAAAGGGGCCCCATCAGGTGTGAGGAAATCAGGCCCCATCCATGAGCCATTACAGGGGCCCCATCAGGTTTGAGGAAATGCCACCCATCCATGTGCCATTACAGGGGCCCCGCCAGGTGTGAGGAAATCAGGCCCCATCCATGTGTCATTACAGGGGCCCCATCAGGTGTGAGGAAATCAGGCCCCATCCATGTGCCATTACAGGGGCCCCATCAGGTGTGAGGAAATCAGGCCCCCATCCATGTGCCATTACAGGGGCCCCATCAGGTGTGAGGAAATCAGGCCCCATCCATGTGTCATTACAGGGGCCCCATCAGGTGTGAGGAAATCAGGCCCCCATCCATGTGCCAAATCAGGGGCCCCATCAGGTGTGAGGAAATCAGGCCCCCATCCATGTGCCATTACAGGGGCCCCATCAGGTGTGAGGAAATCAGGCCCCCATCCATGTGCCATTACAGGGGCCCCATCAGGTGTGAGGAAATCAGGCCCCATCCATGTGACATTACAGGGGCCCCATCAGGTGTGAGGAAATGCCCCCCATCCATGTGCCATTAAAGGGGCCCCATCAGGTGTGAGGAAATGCCCCCCATCCATGTGCCATTAAAGGGGCCCCATAAGGTGTGAGGAAATGCCCCCCATCCATATGCCATTACAGGGGCCCCATCAGGTGTGAGGAAATGCCCCCCATCCATGTGCCATTACAGGGGCCCCATCAGGTGTGAGGAAATGCCCCCATCCATGTGCCATTACAGGGGCCCCATCAGGTGTGAGGAAATCATCCCCATCCATGTGCTATTACAGGGGCCCCATCAGGTGTGAGGAAATGCCCCCCATCCATGTGCCATTACAGGGGCCCCATCAGGTGTGAGGAAATGTCCCCATCCATGTGCCATTACAGGGGCCCCATCAGGTGTGAGGAAATCAGGCCCCATCCATGTGCCATTACAGGGGCCCCATCAGGTGTGAGGAAATGCCCCTCATCCATGTGCCATTACAGGGGCCCCATCAGGTGTGAGGAAATGCCCCCCATCCATGTGCCATTACAGGGGCCCCATCAGGTGTGAGGAAATCATCCCCATCCATGTGCTATTACAGGGGCCCCATCAGGTGTGAGGAAATGCCCCCCATCCATGTGCCATTACAGGGGCCCCATCAGGTGTGAGGAAATGCCCCCCATCCATGTGCCATTACAGGGGCCCCATCAGGCGTGAGGAAATGCCCCCCATCCATGTGCCATTACAGGGGCCCCATCAGGTGTGAGGAAATGCCCCCCATCCATGTGCCATTACAGGGGCCCCATCAGGTGTGAGGAAATGCCCCCCATCCATGTGCCATTACAGGGGCCCCATCAGGTGTGAGGAAATCAGGCCCCATCCATGTGTCATTACAGGGGCCCCATCAGGTGTGAGGAAATCAGGCCCCCATCCATGTGTCATTACAGGGGCCCCATCAGGTGTGAGGAAATCAGGCCCCCATCCATGTGCCATTACAGGGGGCCCCATCAGGTGTGAGGAAATCAGGCCCCATCCATGTGCCATTACAGGGGCCCCATAAGGTGTGAGGAAATCAGGCCCCATCCATGTGCCATTACAGGGGCCCCATCAGGTGTGAGGAAATGCCCCTCATCCATGTGCCATTACAGGGGCCCCATCAGGTGTGAGGAAATGCCCCCCATCCATGTGCCATTACAGGGGCCCCATCAGGTGTGAGGAAATCATCCCCATCCATGTGCTATTACAGGGGCCCCATCAGGTGTGAGGAAATGCCCCCCATCCATGTGCCATTACAGGGGCCCCATCAGGTGTGAGGAAATGCCCCCCATCCATGTGCCATTACAGGGGCCCCATCAGGCGTGAGGAAATGCCCCCCATCCATGTGCCATTACAGGGGCCCCATCAGGTGTGAGGAAATGCCCCCCATCCATGTGCCATTACAGGGGCCCCATCAGGTGTGAGGAAATGCCCCCCATCCATGTGCCATTACAGGGGCCCCATCAGGTGTGAGGAAATCAGGCCCCATCCATGTGTCATTACAGGGGCCCCATCAGGTGTGAGGAAATCAGGCCCCCATCCATGTGTCATTACAGGGGCCCCATCAGGTGTGAGGAAATCAGGCCCCCATCCATGTGCCATTACAGGGGGCCCCATCAGGTGTGAGGAAATCAGGCCCCATCCATGTGCCATTACAGGGGCCCCATAAGGTGTGAGGAAATCAGGCCCCATCCATGTGCCATTACAGGGGCCCCATCAGGTGTGAGGAAATGCCCCCCATCCATGTGCCATTACAGGGGCCCCATCAGGTGTGAGGAAATCAGGCCCCCATCCATGTGTCATTACAGGGGCCCCATCAGGTGTGAGGAAATCAGGCCCCCATCCATGTGCCATTACAGGGGCCCCATCAGGTGTGAGGAAATCAGGCCCCATCCATGTGCCATTACAGGGGCCCCATCAGGTGTGAGGAAATCAGGCCCCATCCATGTGCCATTACAGGGGCCCCATCAGGTGTGAGGAAATGCCCCCCATCCATGTGCCATTACAGGGGCCCCATCAGGTGTGAGGAAATCAGGCCCCATCCATGTGCCATTACAGAGGCCCCATCAGGTGTGAGGAAATCAGGCCCCCATCCATGTGCCATTACAGGGGCCCCATCAGGTGTGAGGAAATCAGGCCCCATCCATGTGCCATTACAGGGGCCCCATCAGATGTGAGGAAATCAGGCCCCATCCATGTGCCATTGCAGGGGCCCCATTGGGTGTGAGGAAATCAGGCCCCATCCATGTGCCATTACAGGGGCCCCATCAGGTGTGAGGAAATCAGGCCCCCATCCATGTGCCATTACAGGGGCCCCATCAGGTGTGAGGAAATGCCCCCCATCCATGTGCCATTACATGGGCCCCATCAGATGTGAGGAAACGGGGCCCCAATCCATGTGCCATTACAGGGGCCCCATCAGGTGTGAGGAAATCAGGCCCCATCCATGTGCCATTACAGGGGCCCCATCAGGTATGAGGAAATGCCCCCCATCCATGTGCCATTACAGGGGCCCCATCAGGTGTGAGGAAATCGGGGTCCCATCCATGTGCCATTGCAGGGGCCCCATCAGGTGTGAATATCTCGGGGCCCCATCCATGTGCCATTACAGGGGCCCCATCAGATGTGAGGAAACGGGGCCCCAATCCATGTGCCATTACAGGGGCCCCATCAGGTATGAGGAAATGCCCCCCATCCATGTGCCATTACAGGGGCCCCATCAGGTGTGAGGAAATCGGGGTCCCATCCATGTGCCATTGCAGGGGCCCCATCAGGTGTGAATATCTCGGGGCCCCATCCATGTGCCATTACAGGGGCCCCATCAGGTGTGAGGAAATCATCCCCATCCATGTGCCATTACAGGGGCCCCATCAGGTGTGAGGAAATGCCCCCCATCCATGTGCCATTACAGGGGCCCCATCAGGTGTGAGGAAATGCCCCCCATCCATGTGCCATTACAGGGGCCCCATCAGGTGTGAGGAAATGCCCCCCATCCATGTGCCATTACAGGGGCCCCATCAGGTGTGAGGAAATCAGGCCCCATCCATGTGCCATTACAGGGGCCCCATCAGGTGTGAGGAAATCAGGCCCCCATCCATGTGTCATTACAGGGGCCCCATCAGGTGTGAGGAAATGCCCCCCATCCATGTGCCATTACAGGGGCCCCATCAGGTGTGAGGAAATCAGGTCCCATCCATGTGCCAATACAGGGGCCCCATCAGGTGTGAGGAAATGCCCCCCATCCATGTGCCATTACAGGGGCCCCATCAGGTGTGAGGAAATCAGGCCCCATCCATGTGCCATTACAGGGGCCCCATCAGGTGTGAGGAAATGCCCCCCATCCATGTGCCATTACAGGGGCCCCATCAGGTGTGAGGAAATCAGGTCCCATCCATGTGCCATTACAGGGGCCCCATCAGGTGTGAGGAAATGCCCCCCATCCATGTGCCATTACAGGGGCCCCATCAGGTGTGAGGAAATCAGGCCCCATCCATGTGCCATTACAGGGGCCCCATCAGGTGCGAGGAAATGCCCCCCATCCATGTGCCATTACAGGGGCCCCATCAGGTGTGAGGAAATCAGGCCCCATCCATAAGCCATTACAGGGGCCCCATCAGGTGTGAGGAAATCAGGCCCCATCCATGTGCCATTGCAGGGGCCCCATCGGGTGTGAGGAAATCAGGCCCCCATCCATGTGCCATTACAGGGGCCCCATCAGGTGTGAGGAAATCAGGCCCCATCCATGTGCCATTACAGGGGCCCCATCAGGTGTGAGGAAATCGGGCCCCCATCCATGTGCCATTACAGGGGCCCCATCAGGTGTGAGGAAATCGGGCCCCCATCCATGTGCCATTACAGGGGCCCCATCAGGTGTGAGGAAATCGGGCTCCATCCATGTGCCATTGCAGGGGCCCCATCAGGTGTGAGGAAATACCCCCATCCATGTGCCATTACAGGGGCCCCATCAGATGTGAGGAAACGGGGCCCCAATCCATGTGCCATTACAGGGGCCCCATCAGGTGTGAAGAAATCAGGCCCCATCCATGTGCCATTACAGGGGCCCCATCAGGTGTGAGGAAATGCCCCCCATCCATGTGCCATTACAGGGGCCCCATCAGGTATGAGGAAATGCCCCCCATCCATGTGCCATTACAGGGGCCCCATCAGATGTGAGGAAACGGGGCCCCAATCCATGTGCCATTACAGGGGCCCCATCAGGTGTGAAGAAATCAGGCCCCATCCATGTGCCATTACAGGGGCCCCATCAGGTATGAGGAAATGCCCCCCATCCATGTGCCATTACAGGGGCCCCATCAGGTATGAGGAAATGCCCCCCATCCATGTGCCATTGCAGGGGCCCCATCAGGTGTGAATATCTCGGGGCCCCATCCATGTGCCATTACAGGGGCCCCATCAGATGTGCGGAAACGGGGCCCCAATCCATGTGCCATTACAGGGGCCCCATCAGGTGTGAGGAAATCAGGCCCCATCCATGTGCCATTACAGGGGCCCCATCAGGTGTGAGGAAATCGGGCTCCCATCCATGTGCCATTGCAGGGGCCCCATCAGGTGTGAGGAAACGGGGCCCCAATCCATGTGCCATTACAGGGGCCCCATCAGGTGTGAGGAAATCAGGCCCCATCCATGTGCCATTACAGGGGCCCCATCAGGTGTGGGGAAATGCCCCCCATCCATGTGCCATTACAGGGGCCCCATCAGGTGTGAGGAAATCAGGCCCCATCCATGTGCCATTACGGGGCCCTATCAGGTGTGAGGAAACCAGGCCCCATCCATGTGCCATTACAGGGGCCCCATCAGATGTGAGGAAACGGGGCCCCAATCCATGTGCCATTACAGGGGCCCCACCAGGTGTGAGGAAATCAGGCCCCATCCATGTGCCATTACAGGGGCCCCATCAGGTGTGGGGAAATGCCCCCCATCCATGTGCCATTACAGGGGCCCCATCAGGTGTGAGGAAATGCCCCCCATCCATGTGCCATTACAGGGGCCCCATCAGGTGTGAGGAAATCAGGCCCCATCCATGTGCCATTACAGGGGCCCCATCAGGTGTGAGGAAATCAGGCCCCATCCATGTGCCATTACGGGGCCCTATCAGGTGTGAGGAAACCAGGCCCCATCCATGTGCCATTACAGGGGCCCCATCAGGTGTGAGGAAATCAGGCCCCATCCATGTGCCATTACAGGGGCCCCATCAGGTGTGAGGAAATGCCCCCCATCCATGTGCCATTACAGGGGCCCCATCAGGTGTGAGGAAATGTCCCCCATCCATGTGCCATTACAGGGGCCCCATCAGGTGTGAGGAAATGTCCCCCATCCATGTGCCATTACAGGGGCCCCATCAGTTGTGAGGAAATCATCCCCATCCATGTGCCATTACAGGGGCCCCATCAGGTGTGAGGAAATGCCCCCCATCCATGTGCCATTACAGGGGCCCCATCAGGTGTGAGGAAATGTCCCCCATCCATGTGCCATTACAGGGGCCCCATCAGGTGTGAGGAAATGTCCCCCATCCATGTGCCATTACAGGGGCCCCATCAGTTGTGAGGAAATCATCCCCATCCATGTGCCATTACAGGGGCCCCATCAGGTGTGAGGAAATCAGGCCCCATCCATGTGCCATTACAGGGGCCCTATCAGGTGTGAGGAAATCGGGCCCCATCCATGTGCCATTACAGGGGCCCCATCAGGTGTGAGGAAATCGGGCCCCATCCATGTGCCATTACAGGGGCCCTATCAGGTGTGAGGAAATCGGGCCCCATCCATGTGCCATTACAGGGGCCCCACCAGGTGTGAGGAAATCAGGCCCCATCCATGTGCCATTACAGGGGCCCTATCAGGTGTGAGGAAATCGGGCCCCATCCATGTGCCATTACAGGGGCCCCACCAGGTGTGAGGAAATCAGGCCCCCATTCATGTGCCATTACAGGGGCCCCATCAGGTGTGAGGAAATGCCCCCCATCCATGTGCCATTGCAGGGGCCCCATCGGGTGTGAGGAAATCAGGCCCCATCAATGTGCCATTACAGGGGCCCCATCAGGTGTGAGGAAATCAGGCCCCATCCATGTGCCATTACAGGGGCCCCATCAGGTGTGAGGAAATCAGGCCCCATCCATGTGCCATTACAGGGGCCCCATCAGGTGTGAGGAAATCGGGCTCCCATCCATGTGCCATTGCAGGGGCCCCATCAGATGTGAGGAAATCGGGCCCCATCCATGTGCCATTACAGGGGCCCTATCAGGTGTGAGGAAATCGGGCCCCATCCATGTGCCATTACAGGGGCCCCACCAGGTGTGAGGAAATCAGGCCCCATCCATGTGCCATTACAGGGGCCCTATCAGGTGTGAGGAAATCGGGCCCCATCCATGTGCCATTACAGGGGCCCCACCAGGTGTGAGGAAATCAGGCCCCCATTCATGTGCCATTACAGGGGCCCCATCAGGTGTGAGGAAATGCCCCCCATCCATGTGCCATTGCAGGGGCCCCATCGGGTGTGAGGAAATCAGGCCCCATCAATGTGCCATTACAGGGGCCCCATCAGGTGTGAGGAAATCAGGCCCCATCCATGTGCCATTACAGGGGCCCCATCAGGTGTGAGGAAATCGGGCTCCCATCCATGTGCCATTGCAGGGGCCCCATCAGATGTGAGGAAACGGGGCCCCCATCCATGTGCCATTACAGGGGCTCCATCAGATGTGAGGAAACGGGGCCCCAATCCATGTGCCATTACAGGGGCCCCATCAGGTGTGAGGAAATCAGGCCCCATCCATGTGCCATTACAGGGGCCCCATCAGGTGTGGGGAAATGCCCCCATCCATGTGCCATTACAGGGGCCCCATCAGGTGTGAGGAAATGCCCCCCATCCATGTGTCATTACAGGGGCCCCATCAGGTGTGAGGAAATCAGGCCCCATCCATGTGCCATTACAGGGGCCCCATCAGGTGTGAGGAAATCGGGCCCCCATCCATGTGCCATTACAGGGGCCCCATCAGGTGTGAGGAAATCGGGCCCCCATCCATGTGCCATTACAGGGGCCCCATCAGGTGTGAGGAAATCAGGCCCCCATCCATGTGTCATTACAGGGGCCCCATCAGGTGTGAGGAAATGCCCCCCATCCATGTGCCATTACAGGGGCCCCATCAGGTGTGAGGAAATCAGGTCCCATCCATGTGCCAATACAGGGGCCCCATCAGGTGTGAGGAAATGCCCCCCATCCATGTGCCATTACAGGGGCCCCATCAGGTGTGAGGAAATCAGGCCCCATCCATGTGCCATTACAGGGGCCCCATCAGGTGCGAGGAAATGCCCCCCATCCATGTGCCATTACAGGGGCCCCATCAGGTGTGAGGAAATCAGGCCCCATCCATGTGCCATTACAGGGGCCCCATCAGGTGTGAGGAAATCAGGCCCCATCCATGTGCCATTGCAGGGGCCCCATCGGGTGTGAGGAAATCAGGCCCCCATCCATGTGCCATTACAGGGGCCCCATCAGGTGTGAGGAAATCAGGCCCCATCCATGTGCCATTACAGGGGCCCCATCAGGTGTGAGGAAATCGGGCCCCCATCCATGTGCCATTACAGGGGCCCCATCAGGTGTGAGGAAATCGGGCCCCCATCCATGTGCCATTACAGGGGCCCCATCAGGTGTGAGGAAATCGGGCTCCATCCATGTGCCATTGCAGGGGCCCCATCAGGTGTGAGGAAATACCCCCATCCATGTGCCATTACAGGGGCCCCACCAGGTGTGAGGAAATCAGGCCCCCATTCATGTGCCATTACAGGGGCCCCATCAGGTGTGAGGAAATGCCCCCCATCCATGTGCCATTGCAGGGGCCCCATCGGGTGTGAGGAAATCAGGCCCCATCAATGTGCCATTACAGGGGCCCCATCAGGTGTGAGGAAATCAGGCCCCATCCATGTGCCATTACAGGGGCCCCATCAGGTGTGAGGAAATCAGGCCCCATCCATGTGCCATTACAGGGGCCCCATCAGGTGTGAGGAAATCGGGCTCCCATCCATGTGCCATTGCAGGGGCCCCATCAGATGTGAGGAAACGGGGCCCCCATCCATGTGCCATTACAGGGGCTCCATCAGATGTGAGGAAACGGGGCCCCAATCCATGTGCCATTACAGGGGCCCCATCAGGTGTGAGGAAATCAGGCCCCATCCATGTGCCATTACAGGGGCCCCATCAGGTGTGGGGAAATGCCCCCATCCATGTGCCATTACAGGGGCCCCATCAGGTGTGAGGAAATGCCCCCCATCCATGTGTCATTACAGGGGCCCCATCAGGTGTGAGGAAATCAGGCCCCATCCATGTGCCATTACAGGGGCCCTATCAGGTGTGAGGAAATCAGGCCCCATCCATGTGCCATTACAGGGGCCCCATCAGGTGTGGGGAAATGCCCCCATCCATGTGCCATTACAGGGGCCCCATCAGGTGTGAGGAAATGCCCCCCATCCATGTGTCATTACAGGGGCCCCATCAGGTGTGAGGAAATCAGGCCCCATCCATGTGCCATTACAGGGGCCCTATCAGGTGTGAGGAAATCGGGCCCCATCCATGTGCCATTACAGGGGCCCCACCAGGTGTGAGGAAATCAGGCCCCATCCATGTGCCATTACAGGGGCCCTATCAGGTGTGAGGAAATCGGGCCCCATCCATGTGCCATTACAGGGGCCCCACCAGGTGTGAGGAAATCAGGCCCCCATTCATGTGCCATTACAGGGGCCCCATCAGGTGTGAGGAAATGCCCCCCATCCATGTGCCATTGCAGGGGCCCCATCGGGTGTGAGGAAATCAGGCCCCATCAATGTGCCATTACAGGGGCCCCATCAGGTGTGAGGAAATCAGGCCCCATCCATGTGCCATTACAGGGGCCCCATCAGGTGTGAGGAAATCAGGCCCCATCCATGTGCCATTACAGGGGCCCTATCAGGTGTGAGGAAATCGGGCCCCATCCATGTGCCATTACAGGGGCCCCACCAGGTGTGAGGAAATCAGGCCCCCATTCATGTGCCATTACAGGGGCCCCATCAGGTGTGAGGAAATGCCCCCCATCCATGTGCCATTGCAGGGGCCCCATCGGGTGTGAGGAAATCAGGCCCCATCAATGTGCCATTACAGGGGCCCCATCAGGTGTGAGGAAATCAGGCCCCATCCATGTGCCATTACAGGGGCCCCATCAGGTGTGAGGAAATCAGGCCCCATCCATGTGCCATTACAGGGGCCCCATCAGGTGTGAGGAAATCGGGCTCCCATCCATGTGCCATTGCAGGGGCCCCATCAGATGTGAGGAAACGGGGCCCCCATCCATGTGCCATTACAGGGGCTCCATCAGATGTGAGGAAACGGGGCCCCAATCCATGTGCCATTACAGGGGCCCCATCAGGTGTGAGGAAATCAGGCCCCATCCATGTGCCATTACAGGGGCCCCATCAGGTGTGGGGAAATGCCCCCATCCATGTGCCATTACAGGGGCCCCATCAGGTGTGAGGAAATGCCCCCCATCCATGTGTCATTACAGGGGCCCCATCAGGTGTGAGGAAATCAGGCCCCATCCATGTGCCATTACAGGGGCCCCATCAGGTGTGAGGAAATCAGGCCCCCATCCATGTGCCATTACAGGGGCCCCATCAGTTGTGAGGAAATCAGGCCCCCATCCATGTGCCATTACAGGGGCCCCATCAGGTGTGAGGAAATCAGGCCCCATCCATGTGCCATTACAGGGGCCCCATCAGGTGCGAGGAAATGCCCCCCATCCATGTGCCATTACAGGGGCCCCATCAGGTGTGAGGAAATCAGGCCCCATCCATGTGCCATTACAGGGGCCCTATCAGGTGTGAGGAAATCGGGCCCCATCCATGTGCCATTACAGGGGCCCCACCAGGTGTGAGGAAATCAGGCCCCCATTCATGTGCCATTACAGGGGCCCCATCAGGTGTGAGGAAATGCCCCCCATCCATGTGCCATTGCAGGGGCCCCATCGGGTGTGAGGAAATCAGGCCCCATCAATGTGCCATTACAGGGGCCCCATCAGGTGTGAGGAAATCAGGCCCCATCCATGTGCCATTACAGGGGCCCCATCAGGTGTGAGGAAATCAGGCCCCATCCATGTGCCATTACAGGGGCCCCATCAGGTGTGAGGAAATCGGGCTCCCATCCATGTGCCATTGCAGGGGCCCCATCAGATGTGAGGAAACGGGGCCCCCATCCATGTGCCATTACAGGGGCTCCATCAGATGTGAGGAAACGGGGCCCCAATCCATGTGCCATTACAGGGGCCCCATCAGGTGTGAGGAAATCAGGCCCCATCCATGTGCCATTACAGGGGCCCCATCAGGTGTGGGGAAATGCCCCCATCCATGTGCCATTACAGGGGCCCCATCAGGTGTGAGGAAATGCCCCCCATCCATGTGTCATTACAGGGGCCCCATCAGGTGTGAGGAAATCAGGCCCCATCCATATGCCATTACAGGGGCCCCATCAGGTGTGAGGAAATACCCCCATCCATGTGCCATTACAGGGGCCCCATCAGATGTGAGGAAACGGGGCCCCAATCCATGTGCCATTACAGGGGCCCCATCAGGTGTGAGGAAATCAGGCCCCATCCATGTGCCATTACAGGGGCCCCATCAGGTGTGAGGAAATGCCCCCCATCCATGTGCCATTACAGGGGCCCCATCAGGTATGAGGAAATGCCCCCCATCCATGTGCCATTACAGGGGCCCCATCAGGTGTGAGGAAATCGGGGTCCCATCCATGTGCCATTGCAGGGGCCCCATCAGGTGTGAATATCTCGGGGCCCCATCCATGTGCCATTACAGGGGCCCCATCAGATGTGCGGAAACGGGGCCCCAATCCATGTGCCATTACAGGGGCCCCATCAGGTGTGAGGAAATCAGGCCCCATCCATGTGCCATTACAGGGGCCCCATCAGGTGTGAGGAAATCAGGCCCCATCCATGTGCCATTACAGGGGCCCCATCAGGTGTGAGGAAATCGGGCTCCCATCCATGTGCCATTGCAGGGGCCCCATCAGGTGTGAGGAAACGGGGCCCCAATCCATGTGCCATTACAGGGGCCCCATCAGGTGTGAGGAAATCAGGCCCCATCCATGTGCCATTACAGGGGCCCCATCAGGTGTGGGGAAATGCCCCCCATCCATGTGCCATTACAGGGGCCCCATCAGGTGTGAGGAAATCAGGCCCCATCCATGTGCCATTACGGGGCCCTATCAGGTGTGAGGAAACCAGGCCCCATCCATGTGCCATTACAGGGGCCCCATCAGATGTGAGGAAACGGGGCCCCAATCCATGTGCCATTACAGGGGCCCCACCAGGTGTGAGGAAATCAGGCCCCATCCATGTGCCATTACAGGGGCCCCATCAGGTGTGGGGAAATGCCCCCCATCCATGTGCCATTACAGGGGCCCCATCAGGTGTGAGGAAATCAGGCCCCATCCATGTGCCATTACGGGGCCCTATCAGGTGTGAGGAAACCAGGCCCCATCCATGTGCCATTACAGGGGCCCCATCAGGTGTGAGGAAATCAGGCCCCATCCATGTGCCATTACAGGGGCCCCATCAGGTGTGAGGAAATGCCCCCCATCCATGTGCCATTACAGGGGCCCCATCAGGTGTGAGGAAATGTCCCCCATCCATGTGCCATTACAGGGGCCCCATCAGGTGTGAGGAAATGTCCCCCATCCATGTGCCATTACAGGGGCCCCATCAGTTGTGAGGAAATCATCCCCATCCATGTGCCATTACAGGGGCCCCATCAGGTGTGAGGAAATGCCCCCCATCCATGTACCATTACAGGGGCCCCATCAGGTGTGAGGAAATCAGGCCCCATCCATGTGCCATTACAGGGGCCCTATCAGGTGTGAGGAAATCGGGCCCCATCCATGTGCCATTACAGGGGCCCCACCAGGTGTGAGGAAATCAGGCCCCATCCATGTGCCATTACAGGGGCCCTATCAGGTGTGAGGAAATCGGGCCCCATCCATGTGCCATTACAGGGGCCCCACCAGGTGTGAGGAAATCAGGCCCCCATTCATGTGCCATTACAGGGGCCCCATCAGGTGTGAGGAAATGCCCCCCATCCATGTGCCATTGCAGGGGCCCCATCGGGTGTGAGGAAATCAGGCCCCATCAATGTGCCATTACAGGGGCCCCATCAGGTGTGAGGAAATCAGGCCCCATCCATGTGCCATTACAGGGGCCCCATCAGGTGTGAGGAAATCAGGCCCCATCCATGTGCCATTACAGGGGCCCCATCAGGTGTGAGGAAATCGGGCTCCCATCCATGTGCCATTGCAGGGGCCCCATCAGATGTGAGGAAACGGGGCCCCCATCCATGTGCCATTACAGGGGCCCCATCAGATGTGAGGAAACGGGGCCCCAATCCATGTGCCATTACAGGGGCCCCATCAGGTGTGAGGAAATCAGGCCCCATCCATGTGCCATTACAGGGGCCCCATCAGGTGTGGGGAAATGCCCCCATCCATGTGCCATTACAGGGGCCCCATCAGGTGTGAGGATATCAGGCCCCATCCATGTGCCATTACAGGGGCCCCATCAGGTGTGAGGATATCAGGCCCCATCCATGTGCCATTACAGGGGCCCCATCAGGTGTGAGGATATCAGGCCCCATCCATGTGCCATTACAGGGGCCCCATCAGGTGTGAGGAAATGCCCCCCATCCATGTGTCATTACAGGGGCCCCATCAGGTGTGAGGAAATCAGGCCCCATCCATGTGCCATTACAGGGGCCCCATCAGGTGTGAGGAAATCAGGCCCCCATCCATGTGCCATTACAGGGGCCCCATCAGTTGTGAGGAAATCAGGCCCCCATCCATGTGCCATTACAGGGGCCCCATCAGGTGTGAGGAAATCAGGCCTTATTGCCCATTTAGATGCCCATTTTGTGCCAGCTTAGTTCAGGATTTGTGGCAGTTTTAATGTAATATTGGTCAGAACTCTCTATAGAATACCTGGCATCATTTATGGACATTTTCCTCTCAAGGAAGGCGGGAAAAAAGCATAAACACGAATAAGAAACAGGCAAAAAAGAAACCAACTTCAGCATCGTCATGCCCCCTTCCTGCTGTCCACCATGCTCTCACCATGCCCCCTTCCTGCTGCCCCCCATGCTCTCACCATGCCCCCTTCCTGCTGTCCACCATGCTCTCACCATGCCCCCTTCCTGCTGTTCACCATGCTCTCACCATGCCCCCTTCCTGCTGCCCACCATGCTCTCACCATGCCCCCTTCCTGCTGTCCACATGCTCTCACCATGCCCCCTTCCTGCTGTTCACCATGCTCTCACCATGCCCCCTTCCTGCTGCCCACCATGCTCTCACCATGCCCCCTTCCTGCTGTCCACATGCTCTCACCATGCCCCCTTCCTGCTGTCTACCATGCTCTCACCATGCCCCCTGCCTGCTGCCCACCATGTCCCCTTACTGCTGTCCACTATGCTCTCACCATGCCCCCTTCCTGCTGCCCACCATGCTCTCACCATGCCCCCTTCCTGCTGCCCACCATGTCCCCTTACTGCTGTCCACTATGCTCTCACCATGCCCCCTTCCTGCTGCCCACCATGCTCTCACCATGCCCCCTTCCTGCTGCCCACCATGCCCCCTTCCTGCTGCCCACCATGTCCCCTTACTGCTGTCCACCATGCTCTCACCATGCCCCCTTCCTGCTGTCCCCATACTCTCACCATGCCCCCTTCCTGTTGTGCACCATGCTCTCACCATGCCCCCTTCCTGCTGTGCACCATGCTCTCACCATGCCCCCTTCCTGCTGTCCACCATGCTCTCACCATGCCCCCTTCCTGCTGTCCCCCATGCTCTAACCATGCCCCCTTCCTGCTGTCCACATGCTCTCACCATCTCCCCCTACTGCTGCCCACTATGCTCTCACAATGCCCCCTTCCTGTTGTGCACCATGCTCTCACCATGCCCCCTTCCTGCTGTCCACCATGCTCTCACCATGCCCCCTTCCTGCTGTGCACCATGCTCTCACCATGCCCCCTTCCTGCTGCCCACCATGCTCTCACCATGCCCCCTTCCTGCTGTCCACATGCTCTCACCATGTCCCCCTACTGCTGCCCACTATGCTCTCACCATGCCCCCTTCCTGCTGTGCACCATGCTCTCACCATGCCCCCTTCGTGCTGTGCACCATGCTCTCACCATGCCCCCTTCCTGCTGTGCACCATGCTCTCACCATGCCCCCTTCCTGCTGCCCACCATGCTCTCACCATGCCCCCTTCCTGCTGTCCACATGCTCTCACCATGCCCCCTTCCTGCTGTCCACCATGCTCTCACCATGCCCCCTTCCTGCTGTCCACCATGCTCTCACCGTGCCCCCTTCCTGCTGCCCACCATGTCCCCTTCCTGCTGTGCACCATGCTCTCACCATGCCCCCTTCCTGCTGTGCACCATGCTCTCACCATGCCCCCTTCCTGCTGCCCACCATGCTCTCACCATGCCCCCTTCCTGCTGTGCACCATGCTCTCACCATGCCCCCTTCCTGCTGTCCACATGCTCTCACCATGCCCCCTTCCTGCTGTCCACCATGCTCTCACCATGCCCCCTTCCTGCTGTCCACCATGCTCTCACCGTGCCCCCTTCCTGCTGCCCACCATGTCCCCTTCCTGCTGTCCACATGCTCTCACCATGTCCCCCTACTGCTGCCCACTATGCTCTCACCATGCCCCCTTCCTGCTGTGCACCATGCTCTCACCATGCCCCCTTCGTGCTGTGCACCATACTCTCACCATGCCCCCTTCCTGCTGTGCACCATGCTCTCACCATGCCCCCTTCCTGCTGCCCACCATGCTCTCACCATGCCCCCTTCCTGCTGTGCACCATGCTCTCACCATGCCCCCTTCCTGCTGTCCACATGCTCTCACCATGCCCCCTTCCTGCTGTCCACCATGCTCTCACCATGCCCCCTTCCTGCTGTCCACCATGCTCTCACCGTGCCCCCTTCCTGCTGCCCACCATGTCCCCTTCCTGCTGTGCACCATGCTCTCACCATGCCCCCTTCCTGCTGTCCACATGCTCTCACCATGCCCCCTTCCTGCTGTCCACCATGCTCTCACCATGCCCCCTTCCTGCTGTCCACATGCTCTCACCATGCCCCCTTCCTGCTGCCCACCATGCTCTCACCATGCCCCCTTCCTGCTGTGCACCATGCTCTCACCATGCCCCCTTCCTGCTGTCCACATGCTCTCACCATGCCCCCTTCCTGCTGTCCACCATGCTCTCACCATGCCCCCTTCCTGCTGTGCACCATGCTCTCACCATGCCCCCTTCCTGCTGCCCACTATGCTCTCACCATGCCCCCTTCCTGCTGTGCACCATGCTCTCACCATGCCCCCTTCCTGCTGTCCACATGCTCTCACCATGCCCCCTTCCTGCTGTCCACCATGCTCTCACCATGCCCCCTTCCTGCTGTCCACATGCTCTCACCATGCCCCCTTCCTGCTGCCCACCATGCTCTCACCATGCCCCCTTCCTGCTGTGCACCATGCTCTCACCATGCCCCCTTCCTGCTGTCCACATGCTCTCACCATGCCCCCTTCCTGCTGTCCACCATGCTCTCACCATGCCCCCTTCCTGCTGTGCACCATGCTCTCACCATGCCCCCTTCCTGCTGTCCACCATGCTTTCACCATGCCCCCTTCCTGCTGTCCACCATGCTCTCACCATGCCCCCTTCCTGCTGTCCACCATGCTCTCACCATGCCCCCTTCCTGCTGCCCACCATGCTCTCACCATGCCCCCTTCCTGCTGTGCACCATGCTCTCACCATGCCCCCTTCCTGCTGTCCACATGCTCTCACCATGCCCCCTTCCTGCTGTCCACCATGCTCTCACCATGCCCCCTTCCTGCTGTGCACCATGCTCTCACCATGCCCCCTTCCTGCTGTCCACCATGCTCTCACCATGCCCCCTTCCTGCTGTCCACCATGCTCTCACCATGCCCCCTTCCTGCTGTGCACCATGCTCTCACCATGCTCCCTTCCTGCTGTCCACCATGCTCTCACCATGCCCCCTTCCTGCTGTGCACCATGCTCTCACCATGCCCCCTTCCTGCTGCCCACCATGCTCTCACCATGCCCCCTTCCTGCTGGGCACCATGCTCTCACCATGCCCCCTTCCTGCTGCCCACCATGCTCTCACCATGCCCCCTTCCTGCTGTGCACCATGCTCTCACCATGCCCCCTTCCTGCTGTCCACCATGCTCTCACCATGCCCCCTTCCTGCTGCCCACCATGCTCTCACCATGCCCCCTTCCTGCTGGGCACCATGCTCTCACCATGCCCCCTTCCTGCTGCCCACCATGCTCTCACCATGCCCCCTTCCTGCTGTGCACCATGCTCTCACCATGCCCCCTTCCTGCTGCCCACCATGCTCTCACCATGCCCCCTTCCTGTTGTGCACCATGCTCTCACCATGCCCCCTTCCTGCTGTCCACATGCTCACACTTTGCCCCCAGCTGATCTGAGCTCTCCTTCCAGACTGCCAGAAGCCAAGGGCTTCTCTGATTGGCTGGGAAATGATCACACCAGAACTTTTGAAGTGGACCAAAACCCTGCTTTATCAGCCCGGGAATCTTATAGATCCCTTCCCTGGGGGGCATCCAAAATCGCCCATAAACTCACCTTCTTTCCCAGTTCAACGGCGCATGCACGAGCTGCGGCCACATGCCTGCTATCCCTCTAGCAGGGTGCGTGCCTGTGTCGGCCATTTGTGAATGGCCAGCGTGGGCGCGCTCCCTGTTAGAGGGAAGCGCGAGATGCAGCCGCCAGCGCACTCGGAGCCGCTGAGCTTAGACGGCGCTTAGACGCCCATAGCTCAGCCGCCCTCCACAATATTTTTAGTTTCTCATGTGGCCCCATGGAAAATATAATTGCCCACCCCTGCTTTAGTGTAAATCTTAAGCTCTTTTTTTCAATGACTTAAAATGATGAGATGGCCATAAGTGAAGTGGCAGAGTGAAAGTAGCAGCCATTCTCACATGCAGCACACATGCACAGCCTGTCTCCAAAATGCACTCATGGTCACTTCAGTTCCACTTTTATGTATATGGCAGGCTTTCTATATTTCACACCACTAATGCCAGCCAAAGTTTAAATAACGTAAAATAGAAAGTGGTGATGAGGATGCGTCCGCTCACTACTGCTGAGCTCTGCATGTGCGGATTACTAAGGTGCATGAAATATGAAGAGAAGTGGCGCATGTGCTGTGGGAGCAGTGAGCAGCTATAACCTAGCGTGATACGCAGAATTGGGATGCCACCCCAGGGACAGGACCAAAAAGGAGGGCATGCAGACCATGAAGACCAGGGATGCAGGGGATGCAGCAGCGCATGCTCATCATTGGAAGCAATCAGAGCGATTTGTCAAAATGCAAAAAGCCAAGAGCGCGCTGATTGAACGAGGGGCCGGGCAGGCGCCGTATGACTGGGGAAGGGTAAAGCGTATCGGGCGACCCCGGGGGGTTTTACACAGCGGGGCTCCCCAGATCAGGGTGCCCGAGGGGCAAGGGCCAATTCCCAGCATAGTCTAAATCCTGGGTCTTGGTCCACTTTAAAATCAACATGACCAATATATGTAAAGCAGTATAAGTCTATTAAAGGGGACCAAAACTCTTTGTTTTTACCCTGCTGGGTTTTGGTCTGCTTCACAAGGGCATGTTGATTTGGGATGCCCCTGCATGTGAAATCTTACCTCATTCCATGCTCCCACGGCACACGTGCTCAGACTTTTCTCCATTCAGAATAGATTGTCATGCATATTAATGCAGTCTCTTCCGAATGATTGCCTGGTGGCTGTGCACGCACCTGCCGCCCATTCACTTATGCCTGGCAGGGGTTTGACTTTGGAGTTAGGGACAGCTTTTACCCCGCCCTGAATTTTTTCAGACGCTAAGGCCGGGAGGACAGGAGAAACCGACCAGCCTAACGTCTATAACAATTGGGATGCTCCACTGCGTCAAATCCCCTGGATCGTCCGATTTACTTACCTGTTCCTGGAGCCACCGCTGCGGCGTGAGCGTATCTCCAGCATTCCTGTATCTGGGGCGCACACCCGCCAGGCTTTTCTGAATGGCATGTCACCAGCTAGAGGTGAGCAGGGATGTGGCCAGCAGTGTTTGTTCCATTCACATCTCCTTGTTGTACTGACATCAGTGTGGCAAAGGAAATGTGAATGGAACGAGCACTGATGATTGGCTGAGTGACCCACATGGGAACAAGGAAGAGGCGCTATTTTTTTCGGGGGGGGGGGGCGATTTGTGGGATACACACGGTGAGGCATCCCAAATCGAGATTCCCTGCCAGAGAGGAACAAAACCCAAGAAAGTGAAGGTTTTGTTCCCCCTTAAAGTGCCCCTATACTCAGAGGGAAGTATATGTGGTCACCCTCTATCCCCTGCCCAGGGCCAGATTTATCAGATTTTTATAGTTTCATGTTTCATAGTTTCATTATCAGATTTGTGCTTTTTTTTGGCATCATCTTGAGAAAGGAAGCTCCATTAATCTCTGTTGTTTCACTTGTCTAGCTGCATTCAATTAAATGAAAAGTGAATGAGTCTTGAAAGGGCCCCATTTAATGTTCACACCAGGGCCCAGTCACACCACTGGCCATAGTCCCTGTTAAAGCGGACCAAAAGCCAGTTTTGCTGCTCCCCTGGTTTTGCTTAAAGCCGTCAAAAACAGGGATTTTGTCTTCTGGGGTTTTGTACAGATCAAAATTGTAATGTGCTTATCTGAGGGAAGGGACAAAACGGCTCCAGGGCTGGCTCTGTCATTTATTAACCTCCTACAAACATCCATTGTTTAAAAAGTGTTGTGATAGGAGCACCCCCCCCCCCCCTTACAGGTATAAAAGTCTGCTCTCAAAATGTACTTGATAACAAACATATCTGCTGATATCCTTTACTGGAAGACACGTTTTCTTTTATTCCTATCAACATCCTTCAGATTTCTGCTCCTGGAAGTTTGGAACATTAATCGACTTCTGGAAGAAGATGTCATCCGCCAGAAGAGAGTAAGTTTTCTAATTTCTAATATATTTATGTTGTCATGGCTATATATATAAAAATCTCTCAATCTATATATATATATATATATATATATATATATATATATATATATATATATATATTCTTATCAGAAAGGGCCAGAATGGTAATTTTTCAGTATAATATATTTATGTTGTCATGGATATATATATATATAAATATCTCTCTATCTATATACCTATTTATTTATATATATATATATTCTTATCAGAAAGGGCCAGAATGGTAATTTTTCAGTATAATATATTTAGGTTGCCATGGCTATATATATATATATATATATATATATATATATATATATATTTAAATTCTATATATATCATCAGAAAGGGCCATAATGGTAATTTTTCAATATCATATATTTATGTTGTCATGGATAGATATATATATATATATATATATATATATATATATATATCATCAGAAAGGGCCAGAATGTTGTCATACTAGGAAAGTCCCATGCATTTGGGCTTATCATGCAATTTAAATCCATACAATAAGAAGAATAATGCAGACAAACTACATGAGGTGGTGGCGCCAAAATATTTGGGTAAACAGACCATATAGTTACAGAGGGAAAGAGACCAGAATGGGATGTGTAGTCCCGTGGACAGTAAAGCTATAGCTTCCGGAACTTGACCCCCATGTAAGTGGGCTGGTGGTAATCCCCATAGTCTATTCCACTGATGGGGGACAGCTCTGTATTCTCTGAAAGTTTCAGGCTCCTAGCTTGTAGGGTGCCTGAGAAACAGGCCTTCAAATATGCTCAACCCAGATAGGAAAAACCCATTCATTCATTTTGGGTCTTATTCTTATTGATTCAAATCTCATGATATGAAGAATAAAGAAGGAAGGTTTCCTAAAGTGGACCAACACCCAGGTGGATCTATAAGATTCCAGGACCGATCTGATCTCTCCCAGCGGGGCATCCCAAATCAGGACGCCCCGCTATGTGAAACCCCAGATATCCCGATAAAACTCACCTCACCCTGCGCCTATGTTGCATGCATGGCCGCCCATCCAATCAGCACGCTCGGAGCTGCTGAGGTATACACATCAAAGTGACGTCTTACCTCAGCGGCTCCGAGCAAGCTGGCGGCCACATCTCGCGCTTCCCTCTAACAGGGAGCGCGCCCGCGCCAGCTATTCACAAATGGGCCCGCGCATGCGCCGGTGGACCAGGATTCAGGTAAGGTTTGCGGGTGTCCTGGGGGTTTCACATAGGTTTTGGATGCCCCGCTGGGAGGATTGGATCCTGCAGGGTGTTGGTGCACTTTGAGCACCACCTAGTGGCCATGTGCTGTGCAAGCCCCAGACCAAGGTGGGTACATGGAGACTTGTCATAGGAGCTTACGCTCCATTGGGCTATAAGGAACAGGGGCAAACGTATGGGGTGGGTGGCTTTCATTGTCCTTGCCTAAAATAGAAAGGATTAACTTACCTCACTTTCCAGATAATGACGTCACAACCTCAACTGGCCACTGTGTAAAATAATGAAAATGATGCTTTTGTGGGGTGAAATAATCTGCCTAGAGTAGCTGTGTGTCATGGTTATAATTTGTATTTGCATTGATATTGATCGTCCCCCCAACCAAGTCTTCATGAAATGTAATGTGGGTACATGGGGTGCTTGGCAGAGGAGCTTGCACTCCAACAGGCTATAAGGTAGGATACAGAAAGCATAAGAGCTTACACTCTACTAGGCTATAAAAGAGGATAGAGAAGAGCTTACACTCTACTAGGCTATAAATATGATAGCAAACACTATGCACTTCACTGACACAGCCCCCATTTTCTATTGGAGGATTAGATTGGGGGAAGGGGTGATGACAATGAGGTTGTATGGGGCCCAAATATTACTGCTGACAGCCCTGGGGCCCTGTATATCATTTAAGTGTTTGACGTCCAATTTCATAAACCCAAGACCGTTTTGTATTTATGGGCCAAAGCAAATTGACAAGAGTCATAAGAAAGGGGCACAACTCACTACTCAATTGGGAGTGGACGTGAACAGTCACACCTCCCTCCCTATGTGGAGCACCAATCAATATTAAATCTGTGCAAAAACATGTCTATAGAAAATCATATAAATTTTATTAATTACATACATAGCTAATCATAAAAAACATTCAAGACAAACATACACCACAGACAAATTTAAAAACATGGCTGATCCCCCTTGAATACTACAATAATGAAATATAAATCTTAATCAAATAATTTTTATAATTAAAGTGCATGTGCTGTGTGCTCTCATAAGAAGTAAATGTATTAAAGATACTCTCACTAGTACATTAATATGGAAATGTGTGTGTCTATAAAGACACACCAAAATCCAGAATCATTATGCCGGCATAATAAACTCAAAGGGAAATTTATTATTTATACCTATATGTTATTATATTATTAACCAAAAAAAAACAATTAATTAATTATCTATAATAATAAAAATGGTAAAAAATGTGAACAACTCCCTACAGTGCTATATGACAATCAATAAATAATATATTACATTCAAAAAAGAAAAATTAATAATATATTACATTCAAAAATATATATATATATCTATATGTTGTACCAAAGAGACAAAATAAATGCAACTGCCAGTGTAATAAATGAACAATTAAACCTGTATAATCCAAAATAAAACTATATGTGAACACCAAGTGCTAACTAACCCTATTATGAAACTACATATTCCTATCCAAACCAAATGAACAGGTGATCATGTGATCCTAAAACACAAAAAATATAATGCCAGCAATTGCAAAAATAAAAACGCACATGTAACACAAAGACACTGTTATTATCAATTCCTCCACTATTCCTGTGATGCTAAAATCCTAGATAAGAAGGCGATATTCAGCAAGGGGATGAGACCCCCAATGCAAAGCCAATTCTACCCACTTCTACTTTGGGCCTTATTTATCAAGGGCTAGCGCCAGGTAGCGAATGGTGAGCGCCAGGTAGCGCCAGCTATCGGCGGCTACCGACTCAAGTACGCCCGGCGGCGGTCACAATGACGCATTTATCAAGCTAAATGAGGCTAGCGCCGGCGAGAGCGACAGCAAGCGCGGGATTCATCATGAAGCCGCCTGGAACGAACAGCGCCGCTGCAAATTCCATCACAGCGCCAGGTATGACCTGTCGCTCCCTGGCGTTGTCCAATGCATTTCAATGGAGCAATTGGGAATTAATCATAAATAATTGATATTAATTTTTTTTTTTTTTTTTTTTAATGTCAAAAATTCTGAGACCACTTCTGCAATGTTATGTTTTTTTTTTTAGTTTAGTTAAGTTAAAAAAAAAAAAAAAATATTTGTGCAGAATTGATATTACAGATCTGATATTAATGTATTCATATTACAAAATGATTCATAAAACATGTCTAATTTTACAAACAAAAAATATGGTTGTTTAGGGGTTAAAAACTCTTTTACACCCATCACCCATCAGGCGCTCACATACAACGCTGAACCTGTGAAACAGCGACCCCTAAGCCCGTATTCAACATTACCGCACACCGACTGAGTCGCTGTCATCAAGCTAACGCCGGCCAAGCACAGCGAATACTGGCTGGCGCTGAGAAAATCACGCTACAGTCGCTCATCTGTCGCTACCTGGCGCTATTACTGAATCGGCCTCTTTGTCTTTCCAGTGATTGGGAAGGAGCTCAGCTCCCTTATACAGCCCTCTGCACTAACAGCACTTCTGTGTATTGGCTTTGCATTGGGGGTCTCATCCCCGGCTTTACTTGCTGAATATCGCCTTCTTATCCAGCATTTGCAACTTAAGATTTGATTGATTGCACAGCTTTATGGTCTTGATGAATTATTTGTAGGAATTACCTTTTTATATTTGTATTTTTTGCACAAAGTGGAGGAATTGAACACTCACTTGAGTAATTAGAAATATATAAAAAATATATATTCTTGAGCTATTTGTGGAGCTATTTAATACTGACTTCTATTTGTACTTTTTGATACCCTGTGGTCTTCTATAATATGGATTGCTAAGTATTTTAGCATCACAGGAATAGTGGAGGAATTTATTTTACCAGTGTCCTTGTGTTGCATGTGTGTTTTTATAGTGTAACATTTAAAAAAATATTATTTTATGGTATTTGTGGAGTTGTGCCCCTTTCTTATGACCCTTGTCCATTTAGTTTGGCCAATGTTCTAGTAGCTTGACGGGTCATGCAGCACGCTCAGTTATCAATATAAAAAGCTGTGCCTACTATTTTGGATAAGTAGTACATTTTTGTATTTATTTATCTTTTTATTTTTCAGGGAAAACAGGACTCCCCTGACCTGTCCTTGCTGCTACAGCACACACACAGTCCTCACCAGACACCTCAAGAGGAAATGCATGCGTCTGTGCAGCGCCGAGGCAATCAGAGCGGCCGTGGACTCGGCTAGACAACGCCTTCTGAAGATCGCAAGGAGGGGCATTATCATCAGTTATGAGGAAGTCCAGTCTCTCGAATCCTCGGAACAATTCATCTCATTCTTAGAAGGCCGAGGTTATACGGTGCACGGCAAGCCGACTGCTGCAAGGTAGGGTTTCCGGTCTGTTTGCCCAAGTCTCTATAATTGTTCGGCCATGATGCTTACAGGGATTTTTCTGCCTAACAGGACTGAAATGCCATCCAGGGCTGCGAGGGCTGGGGTTAGTCAAACCCCAACAGAGGGACCCTCTGTGTCTTTGCCGGTGACCACAGGGGCGAGTGACCACCAAATGGAGAGACCCCCTGAGCCTGCAAGCATGCCAATGATGCAAACAATGGTGGATAGTCCTTTAATTTCTTTTCACATCAATATACCCAGGTAACCATTACAATGTAAATACTTATGCTTTATAATACCTTGACATGTGCTATCCTTTCTCCTGTGACTGAACCTATATGGATCTCTATGTACATTACAGCGGCACTACTGGAGCAGTTTTATTATATCCTGGACATCCGATGGTGGCCCCACAGCCCTCTGTGCAGAGGTTGGTATTTTCTCTGCCCAGGTGTAATAAAATCTGCAGGGATGACACTAATGTGCCGATTTCTGTCTTGCAGAAGTGGAATGCCCTCAGAGAATGTGTGCACTGGCATGGGCGGACATGTCTGTAGGTGCCCTCGCCAGGCGACGGTTGTCCCACAGCCCCCTGCAGCAAGGTTGGTCTTTGCTTCGTCTGCCTATGTTTCATAAAGCTGCAGGTATGATGCTAACCTTGCGTTTTCTATCTTACAGAAGTGAAACACCTGTGACCGCTGGTGCCCCCGTGGACCCTGAGCTGGAGACGGCACATGCACCAGCGCACCTTGGTGAGGGAAGTGCAGCGCCTGAGCACAAGGAGGAGGAGGGCATCGATTTGGATGACGGGACCTTTGACTCAGACACAGAGAGGTATAGTTCTCAAGCAGTCTTTAATGAGGATCAAAACCTACCCTGGAGTCTTTGAGACTGATCGGGGCGTGCCCCACTGTGTGAAACCCCCAGGACACCCGAAAACGTACCTTCATTCCCAGTCCAAGGACGCGAGCACGACCCGCTGCCGCATCCCCGCTATCCCTCTAGCAGGAAGCATGCCCACAGCAGGGATTTGGGATTGGCCGGCGCGGGCACGCTCCCTGTTTGAGGGAAGCGATGGGTACGGCCGCCAGCGCACTCGGAACCGAAGGCTTAGATGATGTGATGTCGGTGGCTCTGAGCGCCATAGAACTGGTTGGATGAGTGGCCGTGTACGCGCCGTAGGACCGGTAAGAGGTGAGTTGGCATTGCCAATCTGGGGTGTTATACACAGATCGGGGGGCCCTGGGAGACCAAAACCCAGGACTTTGACTATCCCCCACTTTAACGTTTATTTATTTTACTTATTTTTTTTTTTTTAAGATTAAGAATATCCCAGGAAAGGAGGGAAATAATGATCAGGTCCAAGACGCAGCATGAAGAAAGAGGAAACTCACCCAGGTCAGTATATCACTCCATTCAGTCCTAAAATCACCAATGGGCCACTATAACCATAAGTAACCCGTATTATTCTTTTTCTTCAAAGGGTAAAACGTGGCAGAGAGTCGCCAAGAGAGAGAAACAGGCCAGATGTGACCAAAAAAACACCGGCAGTGATGCGGCTGAGGAATCCCAAAAAATAACAGTAATTTTTTTTTTTTTTTTAATCAAAAAATGAATTTTTCCAAGTACAACAAGCCACAGTTGTCCCCGGATATGTCTGACCACAGCAGAGCATGCTCCATGACATGGCCCTTCTAGATCAGCCACACCAAGGTTGGAGAAATTGAGTGTGTTCCTGGAGATAGACTTTAAAGTGGACCAACACCCACGGGTGATCGGCCCGGGAATCTATAAGATTCCCGGGCCGATCACCCCCCACCCCGCGGGACATCCGAGATCGGGATGTCCCGCGGGGTGAAACCCCCCCCAAACACCCCAACTCACCTACCTTATCTTCGGCGGCGGCCGGCTGCCGCCGCCTCCCTCGCGCCCCTGCAGGCGTGCGCGCCTCCGCGCCGGCCGTCTGCGAATGGCCGGAGCGGGGGCGCGCGCGTTCAAAGTGACGCGAGGGAGGCGGCGGCCGCCGCCGCTTAGACGTTCAAGATCTTCGCTTGTACGTCGGCGCTGGGAGCGGGGAGAGGTGAGTTGTTCGGGGGGTTCGGGGGGGTTTCACACAGCGGGGCACCCCGATCGGGGGTGCCCCACCGAAGTGGACCAAGACCCAGGATAGTCAAAATCCTGGGTGTTGGTCCACTTTAATAACCTTGCCCCTCTTTGTTCTACCACAATCCATTTGAGTGACCCTTCCCCCATCTTCCCCTTTCTATAGTTTGCCTTATGCAGCAGAAAGGATAAGAAACCTCGCTTTAATTTTTTACTCCATGTGATGTAACAATTATAAATAAATATATATTTGTAAGTGCTGAACCTTTAACCATAAATACCTTTGATAATACATTTAATATATCTTTAAAGTTCCTGTCCAGGCAAACTCTACCCCCTCCCCCCCTTCCCGGGAACAATGTCACATGATCCATTTCAAAGCACCTCAAAATCTCCATTTATATCCAAAAGCCAAATGTATTCTAAGCAATATCACTTTCTTTGCCTATATTTCTGGCTGGTAGCTGAGCTGGGAAGGCCATGTCGTAGTGCAGCTTTATGTGTCCTGTGCATTCTCTGCTGTGGACAGAGACCGCTGTGGCTTGCCGTGCTCACTCACACTGGGAAAAAGTGTCTCTTACACCAATTCTTTTACATGCTACTAGAGAAATAATATTTAAAGGAGGGCAAACTTCTTGCTTCCTTTTTTTTTGTTGTTTGCTGTTGGGTTTATGCGCAGACCTGGGAGGAGTCACACAGCAGGGAATTCCAAATCTGGATGCCCAGGGTTTTGGTCCACTTTAAGGTCAGCCATAATCCAAATGTAGTAATCCATCTGTTTGTTCAGCAATTGGTCCTTTGCCAATCCCAGTCACAAAGTTCTTCTATCCTTCTGCCAATCCCTCTCTGGACACTGTAGGTGAACTTTAGGGTATGCCACAGATCTTCCTTTCTTACAAGCTCTCTCCTGGTTGATGTTAGCACTGTGGTCTCTCCTTTCTCCTGCTGGTTACCACCACTCCCCTCTTACATTACTTCTCACCATAACCTGCAATATTGCTTGGGGTCTCCCTTAACCCTTTCAGTGCCAAGCTCATAGTTTCTATGTGCTCGCTTCCACTCCTTTATGTGCCTGACTTTCCCTCCGCTCTACATTAAACCAAGTAAGAAAAAACACTCACCTGACCCCTCATTGGATCCAGCCGGGTCTCCTCCTCACCCTGGGGACATCTGATCCCCCACCCAGGCTGCTCCAGCTGCAGCGGGGGAGGAAAATATTTTACACCAAAAACGCACCATTAGACAGTGTGGCATTCCACTATCCCATTCCCATAGGCCATGTGGGATGCCCCCATTAGACCGATAGTGTAGCATGCCCCATCCCATTCCCAGCATACCCAGTGTGGCATTCCCCATATAGGCAGTGTGGCATTCCCACCCTCCTATTCCCCATATAGGCAGTGTGGCATCCCCCCTCCCATTCCCCATATAGGCAGTGTGGCATCCCCCCTCCTATTCCCCATATAGGCAGTGTGGCATCCCCCCTCCCATTCCCCGTATACCCAGTGTGGCATTCCCCATATAGGCAGTGTGGCATCCCCCCTCCCATTCCCCATATACCCAGTGTGGCATCCCCCCTCCTATTCCCCATATAGGCAGTGTGGCATTCTCCCTCCCATTCCCCATATAGGCAGTGTGGCATTCCCCATATAGGCAGTGTGGCATTCCCCATATAGGCAGTGTGGCATCCCCCCTCCCATTCCCCATATAGGCAGTGTGACATTCTCCCTCCCATTCCCCATATAGGCAGTGTGGCATCCCCCCTCCCATTCCCCGTATAGGCAGTGTGGCATTCCCCCTCCCATTCCCCATATAGGCAGTGTGGCATTCCCCCTCCCATTCCCCATATAGGCAGAGTGACATTCTCCCTCCCATTCCCCATATAGGCAGTGGGACATTCCCCCCTCCCATTCCCCATATAGGCAGTGTGGCATCCCTCCTCCCATTCCCCATATAGGCAGTGTGACATTTTCCCTCCCATCCCCCATATAGGCAGTGTGGCATCCCCCCTCCCATTCCCCATATAGGCAGTGTGGCATCCCCCCTCCCATTCCCCATATAGGCAGTGTGGCATCCCTCCTCCCATTCCCCATATAGGCAGTGTGGCATCCCCCCTCCCATTCCCCATATACCCAGTGTGGCATCCCCCCTCCCATTCCCCATATACCTAGTGTGGCATCCCCCCTCCTATTTCCCATATAGGCAGTGATGAAGAGAAATGAAGGATAGAAAGGGGGTCGGGGAAAGAGCAGCAATGGAGAAGACAGAGTTGGCAAAGAGAGCCGACTAGAGGAGCGTTCCCCTTTATCCCATTCAGCTCTCTTCTGCCCTCTTTGTCCCTTTAGTCACTTCACTTGGGGTTAGGTGAGTGTTGTGGGACAGCAACCGTGTAAAGTAGGAAAGAGATGAATGAGTAAAAGGGTGATAAACAGTGCAAGAAGAGAAACGGGGGTACAGACGGATGCAATGAGGGATAAAGAAAGGGTAAAGAGCGGAAGATGGAGAAATGGGACAAAGAGATGAAGGAGATAAATGGGGGTTGGCAAATGGGATTGAGGAGACACATGCAAGGAGATGTGCTGCTATACCCCTGTAAAAGTCACTGGTCAGACCCCATATGGAGTACTGTGTACAGTACTGGGCACCCGTGCTTAAGAAGGATATGTCAGAACTGGAGCACGTTCTAAGTTAACAAAAGGAGCGTGGTGGCCTAGAGTACAATGAAAGAAAAGTTAGGTTTAGTTTAGAAAAGAGACGCCTGAGGGGTGATCTAATAACTATGTATAAATATATTCAGGGTCAATCCCACAATGTATTAATACCCCGGAGTGTAACCATAACCCGAGGGCATCCACTATGGTTGGAGGATAGGGGCTTTTTCCAGGAACATAGTAGGGAACTCTTATCTGTACCAGCAGTGAGACTATGGAAGTCACTGCCAGAGGAGGTAGTTATGAAGGATACAGTAAAGACTTTCCAAAGTGGCCTGGCTGCCTTCCAGGCATGTAATAACATTTCCAGCTACGGCTACTAGACCGCTTGAAGGTGAAAAAACAGGCTAAACTCGAAGGACTAAAAGTCCTTACATACTATGTTACTATTTCGGGATGCCCCGGTATGGAAAACCCGATGCGTCAGCTGGCGCTAGACATCTTCAGTTGGATTGAGCGCGGTGCACAAGGGAGCGGACAGCAACAGCTTTACTAAGCCGCTCAAATGTTAATGCCCTGTAATCTACAAGATTTTTAATGAAAATGCTAAGGATACATTGCAATACCATGACTATGATGATCATAATGATAATGGATAATGAATATTATATATATTCACCTACATTTACTATTCTCTAATCTTCAGGAGGAAGTCGACAAAGGGAAGAAACTTTGAAAATCGAGCCATAAGGAACGATATTCTAGACGAAGATGTTACTGTTTTATATTTGTAAATATACCTCTCTGTTATTTTCAATCAGCTTCATTTGCGGTGTAGCAGTTTACATATTTATATATTTTTTTGTTACTGAAATAAAACGTCTGTTTTTGGCAATCGGGAACATGAGCGGTCACATTGTCAGCAGTGGGCGCCCTCCAGCTCCAAGCCTACCTGAATAGCTCCCCGTTGTTTGGCCTCAGAAAGGGAGCCACCAGAGGAGGCGAGTTCAGTGGTGACTGTAGTTCACACAGCGGAGCACCATGACTTGGGAAGGCCAGCTGCCAACCTGCTCGGGTTTTGTCTGCTTTAAAATGGTTGTGTGAGCCCTTCACTCCAGCACCCCTTACAGACATGACATATCACACAGACTTTTAGATTCTTACCTGCAAACACCCCTCCAAATTCGGGGAAGGTACCTTAAGTGGCTCATGAGAAACCAGGACAGAAACAGGCCAATTTTGAATTCCAGATGTTCTGGCACTCCAAGCCTCACCCCCCATGTCACTAGCTAACTCCATTTGCAGATACAGATCATTGAAGAACCTGGTGCATCCGGGTGTTAAGGCATAATTTGCACATGCTCACATACTGTAAGACATTCTGGTAGAAATTATTTTATCTAGGCCATTCATGGCCAATGCAAACACTTTATGTTTTAGAAAAGCATTCTCTGCCTTTTACTTGTAATTAAAGATCCCTTTCTTCCCCGTATACCGACTAACCACCGGTCTCTCTAACCAGGCTTATGATGCTTTTCTGGCACTCCAAGCCAGCCTCAAACACCCCCGGGATTATGCCATTATGTTCTGGCAATTCCACCCCCCTCTCCACCTGCCACTACTCACCTCCAGCCATGTGCTGGTGAGGTCAATTGTCCCGAACTTTGCTGACTGTGATACACAATTAGCGCAACTTGAACGGTGTTCAAGTCAACAGACAATTGTGGGAACACAGATCTAGAGGTAGATGTAGCTCAAATAATAAAACCAAAAAAGGACACACAGGTTGAACATCAGGACTTTGCCGTTAGCAATGTGTTTAGCATCCAATTAATGGATAAACATTGGTATGTTTTAAAGAGTGATACCACCCTGGGCCCAGTTTTGCTCGATAGACCTAGGGGTCACGCACAGAAGGGCTCCAAACTTAAAGGACCTTTTGGCCAGTAGCTTTCTTGATCCTCGTAATCCATAGCACTTATTGGATACCATTCTACATGGCTTTTACAGATGCTCTACCTCCTGTGGATGGAAGACCCGCCCACCTATTGAGAAACCAAAAAGTCTTTATATAATACTGAATCTGGGGAAAGGCATAAAGTGACAACATTCTTGTCATGCACTTCTAAATGTGTAGTATAGCTTATTTGGTCTCCTTGTAAATGGCTATATGTGGGCAGGACTACCCGCTAAATAAAATGTGCATATGCAAGCACATATACTATACTAGAAATGGAGGTGTGATGCTCAGTGTGTCTGCACGCTTTAAAGTGGACCAAAACACACTAAACCTGGGAAATACATTTGGCCAAAGCTCCTGTTGATACTCCCTTCTTAGGGAAGTAGAAATGGATACATTTTCCTGTAGGATGGCAGGCGATCATCATTGCATATGTATGGCAACAATATCATTGCCACTCATTATAGTAGAAATTAAAATTGACAAAACGTGAAGCAATTCAGGGGGTGCTAGTAAAAAACGTGGCCTGCTTTAGGACCACACATTAATCTAACCCTGCATTCATATCCTTTATGGCAGTGGTCCCCGACTCTTTCCTACAAGACCCACCAACAGGCCATGTTTTTCCATCTCCACGTAGCTGCACTAATTGCTTCATCTGTTCATCTGTGTCGAGATCTGCAAAACCTGGCCTGTTAATGGGCCTTGTAAGAGAGGGTTGAGGAGCCCTTTCTGGGACTTGAATGGGTGGATAAGCACTGGAGGGGATAGAACATGGCCATGGAGGTGTCCAGAAGGAACTCTTAAGAGGAACTTTCATCTGGACACTCGCCCCCATGGGTCTTAATATTGAGTTTGATCTCAGTAATTTCCCTGAAGCTTTATTTTCCCCACTCCTGCCTATTTTATTACATATATATATATATATAATTACATTCCACAGTACGCTTTGCTTGTTGCTGAAGCGTCACCTTTTATTAAGCGTCGCTGTCCATGGTGCTGGAGCTTAAGCTTTTTGTAAGCGTCGCTGTCCACGGTGCTGACAAGTGGTGGTCACTTAGACATGAGAATTTTGATGCACAGTGGTAGATAGTCATTTTTAACACTGCGCCTCTCCTCAACATTTAGATTTTCTCTGTTCATTGGTGGATATATTTGCAAGGGATTCTGGGATAAATTATATTTGGCTTGTATGCCCCATCCGGACACCTCATCTTTTAGAATATGTATAGCGATTCCTTAGTATATAATAAATATGACATATGAGAGAAACCATTTCAACAGTTTTTCTCCAAAAGAATATATATATATATATGTAAATTTGGTCTCTTTGCACCCATATGTCCTTTATAACTGAAAGATTAGAATATATTGGCCAAGAGTTGAAAAAAAACTCTCATGGTAGTAAAAAATTCAATTCATGAGAAAAAAGCCTGAGAATGTCGCTGTTAGTCAATCACCAGATAGAAAAACAATGAAAGGCAATGGCACTTTTTACTACAGTTTAAAAGGGGTAAAAAGTTCAATACAACATTTTTTTCAGGAGTAAAACGGTGCCATTGACTTTCATTGTCTTCATATCTGGTGATTCACTAACAGTGACATTCTCAGGCTTTTTTTCTCATGAATTGATTTTTTTTCAACTATTAGTGAATTAAGGCCATTGTGTGGATGAAATTTCTAGGCAGCATCTGCAAGTTCATTGCTCCCCCCAGTGGCCATGGTTATTATTATGGAAGCTTTGTATTAAATAAGAGTTCCTTGCTCCACCTTGTGGCCATTATTGGTATTTTTCGGTTTGTATTCGATTCACATTTATTTACACTTCAAATATTTAAATAACTATAATATATAATAATACTATAATAAAATGACCCGTATAAAAAAGCAGCTTCACTTTTGGTGATTTTTTTATTGCAAACTGAATGTTACATCTCAGTAAGCTTTTGTCTTGTCATACAATTCCCGGTCCCCCCAATTTTGTTGTGTTCAGTTGCAGTATAGTATTTTTACTATGACCCTAAGGATGATTCCATGAAAGATTAAAATAACAACACCCTATGGTGTATGCTAGAGAATATGTCATTGTTTTCCTGCATAGCCAATAGTGTGCTGTCATTTATAAACTTTACATTAAAAAATACAATTCTGTGATTACTCACCTTGTAGAATTGGTTTTATAAGTATGCAGCACGTCCTGCTCCAGATAATGATTCATAACAGATGGGATTACCTCCACCAGAGGGCGCATGACTGCAGAGATGGCAAAAAGAGGCTCCTCCCAGGCCATATATACCCGGGACCTCCCACAAATTCCCCAGTATAGAAAAGCAGTAAGGAGAACCAGGAGAGCCAATGAAAATTAACGTTAACAAGGATAAAAATCGCCATGTAGAGGATCCAAGATAATGCAAACGGTGGGGTGGAGCAGGACGTGCTGCATACTTATAACACCAATTCTACAAGGTGAGTAATCACTTGTTCAACAGAAGCCTGGTGTTGGAAGGCCGAGTAGAATGAGCAGTAACATGGAAAGAAGGATCCTTTTCCCTAGCAGAATAGGCCCTAAAAATAACCTGACAAATCCAGTTGCTAATAGTTGACTTAGCAGGTTCCAGGCCCTTCTTGGGACCCGAAGGAACCACAAACAGGGCATCAGTTTTTCTTAAAGGTGCAGTAGCCACCAAGTAGAACTTCAAATTCCTGACCACATCCAGGGAATGTAAGGCCCTCTCCTTGGAATTATCAGGATTAGGGCACAAGGAAGGACCTTCTCTAAAAGTAGGGGGCCTGAATAGAAAGGGCCGCCAACTCCGAAACATGCCTGACCGAGGTGATAGCCACCAAAAAGGCAACTTTAAGAGTAAGAATAGACAGAGCAGCCTCATGCACAGGCTCAAAAGGAGGGCCCTGAAGGGCAGACAAAACCAAATTCAAGTCCCAAACTGGCAACAGAGGTTTGCGAGGGGGACGCACATGAGCAACCCCCCGGAAGAAAGTCTTGACCAGAGGATGTTGAGAGAAAGATCTCTGGAAGAAAACAGCCAAGGCAGAAACGTGACCCTTGAGCATGCTGAGCTGAAGTCCCAGATCCAAACCATGCTGAAGGAACTCCAGAATCCTAGGAACACCAGACATGGAAGGACCCTAGACTCACACTAGTCAATGTAGGCCTTCCAGATCCTATAGTAGATGGTAGAAGAGGATTTCGTCCTAGCCCTGATTAGAGTGTTAACCACAGACTCAGAAAGCCCCACATCCCTTAAGACCTTAAGGAGGTTTCATAAGCCAGGCCGTCAAAGCCAGCGTTTGTAAATTGAGTGAGAAGGTCCGGGACCAGGGGCAGAGCGTACTGATCTACCGCCAGCTGAACGATATCCGCGAACCACACCTGTCTTGGCCACCGGGGGGCCACCAGGATTGCTGGTACCCTTTCCTGAGCCAGCTTGCGCAGAACCCTGCCCAGCAAGGGGAATGGAGGAAAAAGATACAGGAGACGGAACCCCAGCCAGGATAGAGTCAGAGCATCCACCGCAAGGGCCAGGGGATCCTGGGACAGAGAGACAAAGACTGGGAGCTTGTGATTATGGCAGGACGCAAACGGATCCACTTCCGGTGGAGACCTCGCTGCTGAGATACCATTCCCCCAGGCGACAGGTCCCCCTGCTCAGAGAGTTCACCTCCAGATTCTCCACTCCCGAAATACTCTCAGATGCAAGGAACATTGTCCTCTGCCCAGGGCAGAATCATGGACACCTCCTTGAGGGCACTCTTGCTCCGAGTCCCTCCCTGATGATTGATGTAGGCAACTGCCGTCTGGTTGTCTGAGCGAACTTGGACCAGCCGGCCCTGAAGGTGAGGAGTCAACTGAGCCAGTACCAACCGAACCGCCCTCCGTTCCAGGACGTTGATGGGGGCATGGGCCTCCTGAGGGCCCCACAGCCCCTGGAATTGTAGGGTTCTCCAGAAGCCCCCCCCACCCGACAGACTGGCATCCGTGGTGACCGTCTCCCAACAGGGGGCCAGAAAGGATCTGACCCCCAACAGGTTCCTCGAGTCCAGCCGCCACAAGAGGGACGGCCGGGCCAGAGGAGACAGAACAAAAGCCTAATCCAGAGACAGGGGACTCTTGTCCCAGACTGATAGGAGATGGAGCTGAAGAGGTCTCATGTGGAACTGAGCATAAGGAACTGCCACGAAGCAGGACACCATTTGTCCCACAAGCTGCATCCATTGCCGGATGGAAGGACGAGGGCAAGACAGAAGGAAATGAACCAGAGCTTGAAGAGAATCCACCTTCTGCTGAGGAAGAAAAATCCTGGCCTGACCAGTATCCAGATTCATGCCCAGGAAGGAGGTCACCAGAGAAATAGACAGGGAGGATTTGGGGTGATTGATCACCCATCCAAATTTTTCCAGAGCAGTCACCACCTGCTGGGTATCCAATTCTGCCTGCTGGAAAGAATGAGAAGTGATGAGGAGGTTGTCCAGATAAGGAAGAATGCGAATTCCCCGAGCTCTGAGGAGAGCCATAACACCTGCCAGCACCTTGGTGAAGACCCTGGGGGCCGAGGTGAGACCGAAGGGCAGTGCCACAAATTGGTAGTGCTGGTCCTCCAGTGGGAACCTGAGAAATCTCCGATGCCCTGGGAAGACTGGTACATGAAGGTAAGCATCTTTGATGTCTATGGAGGTCATGAAGTCCCCCGGTGCAAAGAGCTGATTGCGGAGCCCAGGGTCTCCATGCGAAAGTGTCTGGTCCTGATGAACTTGTTGAGAAGCTTTAAGTCCAGGATGGATCTGATGGAACCATTCCTTTTGGGTACTGTGAAGAAATTGGAATAAAAACCCAGACCACTCTCCCCAGGAGGGACCTGACAGATGACCCCCATGTCCAATAGGTTTTGTACAGTCAGAAACAGACCCTGAGCTGCCAGGGGTTCTAGAGGAATCCAAGACCTGAGGAATCTTGGAGGCGGCCAGGCAGCGAACTCTGGCTTGTAGCCGGAGGACACAACCTCCAGAATCCACCTGTCTGAGACCTGCTGTCCCTAGACATGAGCGAAGAGCCGCAGCCGTCCCCCCACCCACATGGGTGAGGGCGCCCCCTCATGGCTGAGGAGGCTTGGCGACAGATTTGGGCTTGGACCCCCAGGAAGATCCGAAGTGGGCACGACCTCTGCCCCTGTCCCAGAAGTCTCCCCTAGGACCTGCAAAGGAAACCCCTCTCCCAGACCTGGATCCACGGTAGGAGGGGGCAAAGGTACCCGGACCCCGAAAGGGCCGCAGCTGCTTCTTACGCTGAGGCAACTTACCCCCCTTGGCAAACAGGTCAAAGCAATCACCAAATAGGTGCAGCCCCTTAAAGGGAGCCCCGTGATGGCCTTCTTAGCAGCGTTATCAGCTGCCCACTGACGCAGCCAAATAGAGCGGCATATATCAACCACCAAGGCAGAGGTCCTACTACACATTCTAATGGTGTCATCTAAGGCAGAAAGGACATATGCAATGAACATTTCACACTGTGACAAGGCCCTGAACTCGGCACTAGAAGTATCATCAGGGGCGCCTTCCAACAGACCCTTGAGGAGAGACCTGATAGCAACAGCAGTAATAGCAGAAGCACAGACAGGGCGCAAGGCAAACCCCACACAAGCAAAGGCATGGGAGTCCAGCTGGTCAATGCACCGGTCCTCACTATGCTTGAGGGTAGTGGAATCAGGGGAATGGACCACAGATGTGTTGGACTACCCCAATACTGGTGCATCCACTTCTGGGGGGGTTGACCAACATTTAACCACATCAGTGGGAAAAGGGTACCTTTTATCCCAGCCCTTAGGGATTCCGGGAAGCCGGCCGGGACGCTCCCATTCTTTGAGAACAAGATTATTGAAATGGGCCTGTTCTGGAAATTCCAGACGTGGTTTAGCAGTACTGAAAAGTTCCCCCTGTAGCTTGGGAGCCGCAGCAGGAAGGGAGACAGAAAGCACATCAAAAATCTGAGTTAATAGTCTATTGGTGTTATCAGCATCCCAATGCTCAGAGCCATAGTCAGCACCACTGAAATGCTGATCATCAGATCATCAACTCTGAATCCGAGAATAATTCCCCCTCCTCAAGTGGGGTATAATCAGACAAATCAAGGAAATTCTCATTCTCCACAGGAAAGGCAGACGCACCTGGCGCCTTACGGGCTGCAGAGCTAGCAATCAGCCTCTCAATGTTAGCCAACCTGGAAGACATGTCAGGCTGAGACTCCCCACTAGTATTTAGCTCACTGGGGGAGTCATAATCAGGAGAGGGGGAGTGGGTGAGGGCATAGTGGGCGCAGGCCCAGTCACAGATAGCCTAGAGTGCAGCGTAAGTTCCTGCTGGGCGCAGGGTACACAAACCCGCACATCATCACTTACAGGGGATGCCCCACACACTACACACAGCCGGGCTTGTCCCGAGGGGACCCCGAGCACAATATCCTGTGAAGCCTCCATATGGTGATTAAGGTGGCACAACTGGTCAATAGGAATTATGCCGTATAAGCAACCCGGGATGCCTCAAATGTCCGCCAGGGAAGTGGGAGGATTTAACAGTGTAGGCCTCTAATAACGTTATTATAACTAATAGAGGGGACAGGACCGGGAGAAACCTCTTAAAACAGTTATCCCGCCTGAAAGACATAATAGTGACATCCCATAATCACACAGAAATGACAAATAAATAAGAGCCAAGCCCGCAGGGGCACTCACAGACTGCGGTGGGAAGCCAGCAATCACACCAGGAGAGGACCAAAATGGCGCTGGAGGAACCTCAAGGGGCAGGCCGCAGGAGGGTCCGATGAGGAACGCTCCAACAGAGCAAGCCACGCCCCCTCCAAGTAGCACAGAGACAGGCCAGACGCTACAGCCAATGGGCGCGCAGGTATTCTTGATGATGATGCCGCCGCTCACCGTGGACGCAAGAAGGCGTCAGTGGCGGCAGATTCAAAATGACAAAGTGAAAGACAGAGCGCGGAGCCCTGAATGAAGTGCAATCACACACACACAAAAGACAATAAGCGCACAAACACCCCCCCCCCCCCGAACGGTATAATGGGAGAGGGGGGAGAGTGGTTGTCAAATAAAAGACCCACCAATGACCAGGGCAGGGAAGAGCAAGAGCGGACGGGGCATCCCAAATCAGGTTCACCATAACCTGCACCGCCTACCCTTTGGTTGGGGATTGTGGTCGGAGCCAGGCTCCGCAAAGAAGAGCACCTGTGATAGGTGCTGCCTACCATCACCCGACCAGCGCAGCCAAAGCTGGGAGGCATAAGTAATAAGTGGAACGGGTGGGAATAGTCCTACAGGGCCACGGGCTATTAAGCCCCGCTCACCTGCGATAAGAGAAGCCATCTTCTGACCTTCACAGCCGACTGCAGAGAAGAAACTGGGGAATTTGTGGGAGGTCCCGGGTATATATGGACCGGGAGGGGCCTCTTTTTGCCATCTCTGCAGTCAGGCGCCCTCTGGCGGAGGTAATCCCATCTGTTATGAATCAGTACCTGGAGCAGGACGTGCTGCATACTTAGAATAACACAGCAATGCCTTCATGTGAAACCTTCATCAAACCAGAGATTTCCAGGCTCCCGACAGTTTGGAGAGGAAATGAGCAGTGAGAAATTATGTCTGTGCTTTTACAGCAGCAAACACTATTTAGACCCTACTATGGTGCCACTGTTACATGACAGTACACCAAAGTCCCTCAAACCACTCAGTTCAAAATGGCGACTATTAAGCTCCCCCCACAAACGGTCACATTTCCCCCAGGTCTCAAGCACCTACTCTACGCACCCCATGTTTGCTATGGCTCCTGGTGCCCCACTAAAATGACAGGTCGTTCAGTGTAAAATGCTGACTATTAACGCATGACTACCAGGGCCATCCCAAACAACTCAACCAACCATGCATGGCTACCAGGGGCATCCCAAACAACTCAACCAACCATGCACAGCTACCAGGGGCATCCCAAACAACTCAACCAACCATGCACAGCTACCAGGGGCATCCCAAACAACTCAACCAACCATGCACTGCTACCAGGGGCATCCCAAACAACTCAACCAACCATGCACAGCTACCAGGGGCATCCCAAACAACTCAACCAACCATGCACTGCTACCAGGGGCACCCCAAACAACTCAACCAACCATGCACAGCTACCAGGGGCATCCCAAACTGTTCAACTAAACGCACGGCTACCAGGGCATCCCAAACTGTTCAACTAAACGCACGGCTACCAGGGCATCCCAAACTGTTCAACTAAACGCACAGCTACCAGGGCATCCCAAACTGTTCAACTAAATGCACGGCTACCAGGGCATCCCAAACTGTTCTCCCACTAAATCCAAGGCTACCAGAGCATCCCAAACTGTTCTCCCACTAAATGCAAGGTTACCAGGGCATCCCAAACTACTCAGCCAACCATGCACTGCTACCAGGGGCATCCCAAACAACTCAACCAACCATGCACTGCTACCAGGGGCATCCCAAACAACTCAACCAACCATGCGCAGCTACCAAGGACATCCCAATCTGGTCTCCCACTAACGCAAGCATCACAGGGGCTTCCCAAATTACTCAGCCAAATAAGCTCAGCTACCAGGGGCATCACAAACTACTCAGCCAACCACACACTGCTACCAGGGGCATCCCAACCTATTCTCCCAGGGGAAAAATATATGTGTCCTACAGGGCAAGAAACACGGTACTTGGGTTGCAAGTAAATTGAGCTAGGCCTATCCTATTCATTTAAGGTAAGGAAGATGACCCCATCCCTGCTGTATGTTTTCCCCTGTTCCTTATAACCCAATAGAGCGTAAGCTCTTCTGCCAGCTCCCCTGTTGCTGTATATTAGCAGGCCTCATGGGCTGCTTCTCTGGACATTAATACATATCTGTATATTTGGTTGCAATGGCAAGCGGCTCGCCTGTTTTGCAGGTTTGAAGCAGTAGTAGGGCTCCAATCTTTTCCCTATTCTCAAGTTTATTCCTCCAGGACGGTGCCAAGAAGCGGTCCTACAGCCACCTCATCCCTCGATGCTCTCGGCAAGTCACGGGTGGTCCCGTAGCCGTCTCTGACCACGGCGGAGCATGCTCGTGACTCATAAACCGTGACACCTGCTTTCCAGCTCAGTCAAGAATCCTGAAAGCGATGCAAAGAAAGCTGTCATTGCCTAGAATACACAAGGAATTACGGGTTACATACAATGACATGTTTACAGGTGCTTTGGCATGGCTCATTATTTACTGCTCCCAAGATGTGTGTAGGATAAGGTGGGAGAAAGTTAGCATTGGCCTGGACGCCCAGACAAAGATAATCCTCGTCCCATCCGAGTTATAACATGTATCCCATCCCCAAACCCAAAAGAGCACCTAACCCAGGCG
>CM051244.1:6586375-6816375 GCA_027917425.1 Gastrophryne carolinensis
TACCCAAAATCAGTTAAACCATCCAAAATCACCCAAACTCAGTTAAACCATCCCAAATCACCCAAATTTTGTGAAATCGGAGACATGTCAAAAATCACCCAAAAATCAGTCAAATCATCCCCCCAAGGCACCGAAAATATCCAATATCACCCAAAATCAGTTAAACCATCCAAAATCACCCAAACTCAGTTAAACCATCCCAAATCACCCCAAATCACCCAAATTTAGTGAAATCGGAGACATGTCAAAAATCACCCAAAAATCAGTCAAATCATCCAATACCCCCCCCCCCCCCCAAGGCACCGAAAATATCCAATATCACCCAAAATCAGTTAAACCATCCAAAATCACCCAAACTCAGTTAAATCATCCCAAATCACCCACATTTTGTGAAATCGGAGACATGTCAAAAATCACCCAAAAATCAGTCAAATCATCCAATACCCCCCCAAGGCACCGAGAATATCCAATATCACCCAAAATCAGTTAAACCATCCAAAATCACCCAAACTCAGTTAAACCATCCCAAATCACCCAAATTTAGTGAAATCGGAGACATGTCAAAAATCACCCAGAAATCAGTCAAATCATCCAATACCCCCCCAAGGCACCGAAAATATCCAATATCACCCAAAATCAGTTAAACCATCCAAAACCACCCAAACTCAGTTAAATCATCCCAAATCACTCCAAATCACCCAAATTTAGCGAAATCGGAGACATGTCAAAAATCACCCAAAAATCAGTCAAATCATCCAATACCCCCCCAAGGCACCGAAAATATCCAATATCACCCAAAATCAGTTAAACCATCCAAAATCACCCAAACTCAGTTAAATCATCCCAAATTATCCCATATCACCCAAATTTAGTGAATTCGGAGACATGTCAAAAATCACCCAAAAATCAGTCAAATCATCCAATACCCCCCCCCAAGGCACCGAAAATATCCAATATCACCCAAAATCATTTAAACCATCCAAAATGACCCAAACTCAGTTAAACCATCCCAAATCACCCACATTTTGTGACATCGGAGACATGTCAAAAATCACCCAAAAATCAGTCAAATCATCCAATACCCCCCCAAGGCACCGAAAATATCCAATATCACCCAAAATCAGTTAAACCATCCAAAATCACCCAAACTCAGTTAAATCATCCCAAATCACCCAAATTTTGTGAAATCGGAGACATGTCAAAAATCACCCAAAAATCAGTCAAATCATCCAATACCCCCCAAGGCACCGAAAATATCCAATATCACCCAAAATCAGTTAAACCATCCAAAATCACCCAAACTCAGTTAAACCATCCCAAATCACCCCAAATCACCCAAATTTAGTGAAATCGGAGACATGTGAAAAATCACCCAAAAATCAGTCAAATCATCCAATACCCCCCCAAGGCACCGAAAATATCCAATATCACCCAAAATCAGTTAAACTATCCAAAATCACCCAAACTCAGTTAAATCATCCCAAATCACCCAAATTTTGTGAAATCGGAGACATGTCAAAAATCACTAAGAAATCAGTCAAATCATCCAATACCCCCCCCCCAAGGCACCGAAAATATCTAATATCACCCAAAATCAGTTAAACCATCCAAAACCACCCAAACTCAGTTAAATCATCCCAAATCACCCAAATTTAGTGAAATCGGAGACATGTCAAAAATCACCCAGAAATCAGTCAAATCATCCAATACCCCCCCCCCCCCCAAGGCACCGAAAATATCCAATAGCACCCAAAATCATTTAAACCATCCAAAATGACCCAAACTCAGTCAAATCATCCCAAATCACCCAAATTTTGTGAAATCGGAGACATGTCAAAAATCACCCAAAAATCAGTCAAATCATCCAATACCCCCCCCCCCCTAAGGCACTGAAAATATCCAATATCACCCAAAATCAGTTAAACCATCCAAAACCACCCAAACTCAGTTAAATCATCCCAAATCACCCCAAATCACCCAAATTTAGTGAAATCAGAGACATGTCTAAAATCACCCAAAAATCAGTCAAATCATCCAATACCCCCCCCCCCCCCCCAGGCACCGAAAATATCCAATATCACCCAAAATCATTTAAACCATCCAAAATGACCCAAACTCAGTTAAATCATTCCAAATCACCCAAATTTTGTGAAATCAGAGACATGTCAAAAATCAGTAAAATCATCCAATACCCCCCCAAGGCACCGAAAATATCCAATATCACCCAAAATCAGTTAAACCATCCAAAATCACCCAAACTCAGTTAAATCATCCCAAATCACCCAAATTGTGTGAAATCGGAGACATGTCAAAAATCACCCAAAAATCAGTCAAATCATCCAATACCCCCCCAAGGCACCGAAAATATCCAATATCACCCCAAATCAGTTAAACCATCCAAAATCACCCAAACTCAGTTAAATCATCCCAAATCACCCAAATTTTGTGAAATCGGAGACATGTCAAAAATCATCCAAAAATCAGTCAAATCGTCCAATACCCCCCCAAGGCACCGAAAATATCCAATATCACCCCAAATCAGTTAAACCATCCAAAATCACCCAAACTCAGTTAAACCATCCCAAATCACCCCAAATCACCCAAATTTAGTGAAATCGGAGACATGTGAAAAATCACCCAAAAATCAGTCAAATCATCCAATACCACCCCCCAAGGCACTGAAAATATCCAATATCACCCAAAATCATTTAAACCATCCAAAATGACCCACACTCAGTTAAATCATCCCACATCACCCAAATTTTGTAAAAATCGGAGACATGTCAAAAATCACCCAAAAATCAGTCAAATCATCCAATACCCCCCCTAAGGCACTGAAAATATCCAATATCACCCAAAATCAGTTAAACCATCCAAAACCACCCAAACTCAGATAAATCATCCCAAATCACCCCAAATCACCCAAATTTAGTGAAATCAGAGACATGTCAAAAATCACCCAAAAATCAGTCAAATCATCCAATACCCCCCCCCCCCCCAAGGCACCGAAAATATCCAATATCACCCAAAATCATTTAAACCATCCAAAATGACCCAAACTCAGTTAAATCATTCCAAATCACCCAAATTTTGTGAAATCAGAGACATGTCAAAAATCAGTCAAATCATCCAATACCCCCCCCCCCCCAAGGCACCGAAAATATCCAATATCACCCAAAATCAGTTAAACCATCCAAAATCACCCAAACTCATGTAAACCATCCCAAATCATCCCAAATCACCCAAATTTTGTGAAATCGGAGACATGTCACCCAAAAATCAGTCAAATCATCCAATATCCCCCCCCCCAAGGCACCGAAAATATCCAATATCACCCAAAATCAGTTAAACCATCCAAAATCACCCAAACTCATGTAAACCATCCCAAATCACCCCAAATCACCCAAATTTAGTGAAATCGGAGACATGTGAAAAATCACCCAAAAATCAGTCAAATCATCCAATTACCCCCCCAAGGCACCGAAAATATCCAATATCACCCAAAATCAGTTAAACCATCCAAAATCACCCAAACTCAGTTAAATCATCCCAAATCACCCAAATTTTTTGAAATCGGAGACATGTCAAAAATCACCCAAAAATCAGTCAAATCATCCAATACCCCCCCAAGGCACTGAAAATATCCAATATCACCCAAAATCAGTTAAACCATCCAAAATCACCCAAACTCAGTTAAATCATCCCAAATCACCCAAATTTTGTGAAATCGGAGACATGTCAAAAATCACCCAAAAATCAGTCAAATCATCCAATACCCCCCCCAAGGCACCGAAAATATCCAATATCACCCAAAATCAGTTAAACCATCCAAAATCACCCAAACTCAGTTAAATCATCCCAAATCACCCAAATTTAGTGAAATCGGAGACATGTGAAAAATCACCCAAAAATCAGTCAAATCATCCAATACCCCCCCAAGGCACCGAAAATATCCAATATCACCCAAAATCAGTTAAACCATCCAAAATCACCCAAACTCAGTTAAATCATCCTTAGCTGTGCAGCGAGCGCTGCAAAAGATGACTGCTGAGGATGATGTTGAGGCCTTCCTAACTGGGTTTGAGCGTGCGGCTGAGCGAGAGAAGTTACCCGTCGCTGAGTGGGCAGAGGTAATTGCGCCCTATTTAACAGGGGAACCTCAAAAGGCCTACTATGACCTCAGTGAGCAAGAGGTTAAGGACTATACTCGGCTAAAAGCGGAGATACTTGCCCGGCTAGGCGTTACTACTGCGGTCCGTGCCAGGAGGGTACGCAACTGGAGCTACAGTTTGGACAAATCGGCGAGGTCCCAGATGTATGACCTGATCCATTTGGCGAGAAAGTGGTTGGAACCAGACACTTCTACTCCTGCACAGATCCTAGAGAGGGTTGTGATGGACCGCTACCTCCGAGCACTTCCTGCTGACCTGCAACGCTGGGTGGGACAAGGTGACCCTAAGAATGCAAACGAACTTGTCAACCTTGTGGAGAGATTCCAGGCGACTGAGGACTACCTCCGTGATGTTTCTGCAGCCTCCTCACCTCCCCGGAGTGCCAGATCTGTGCCATCAGCTGGTAAGAGACTTCCATCTATTGGGGGAGTATGGAGGGGTGCTGAGGGAGGAAAAAGGGCTCAAGTGGTGTCTCAGGGGCAAAAGACTGGAGATGGTCCCGGGTGGCTAAGTAGCCCTAAAAAGGACTCCTGGCCAAGGAGAACAGGCTCTATCCAGTGCTGGAGATGCCATGAGACGGGACACGTGTCTGCCCATTGCCCTCTTACCACTGAGCCCATGGACTGTGAGCTTAGTCGGCGTCAGTCGCTATTTGCGGAACCATCTTGTGTTGCAGTTCCTGGACTAGAGACTGAACCGCAAATCTGCGACATTACAATTAATGACTTTCCTGTTAAGGCGTTACTGGACTCAGGAAGCCTCGTAACCTTGGTGCATGCCAGCCTGGTGGCTGGGGACTTTGAGTGTAAAAAGCATATGAGTGTTGTTTGTATACATGGGGATACAAAAGTGTACCCTATAGTGCTGGCTGAAGTCGGGACTGAACAAGGCACCGTACAATATGAAGTGGGTGTGGTTAAAAATCTCATGCCCAACGTAATACTGGGGCGCGATTTTCCACTATTCTGGGCTCTCTGGGGAAAAAGAAAATCCCCCGAAAGGAGTGAGGATACTCCTAAGGTTGTTGCGTTACCCCCTGTAAATGATAAAAGTGTGCAGGATGAAAATAATTGTTTTCCTTTGCAGGTCCTGGCTGGAGAGGAGGAGGCTCCTCCCACTGAGCAAAATATACCCGACTTAGAGGTGTCTAGGGATAATTTTGGGACTGCACAGTTACAGGACCCCACTCTCAAAAATGCGAGAGAGCAGGTTGCTGTCATGAATGGGGTACCTCAGGAACCAGATGCTGAGAAAAGATTTCCACATTTTTCTGTGACTAATGATCTTTTCTATAGAGTCACTAAGGTTAAGGATGAGATTGTGGAACAGCTTCTGGTGCCTAAGCCGTACCGACGTCAGGTGCTGGACATGGCACATAACCATGTTCTTGGGGGACACTTGGGGACTGACAAAACGCAGGAGAGGGTTCTCCAGAGGTTCTACTGGCCGGCGATATATGGTGATATTAAAAAGTACTGCGAGTCGTGCCCCACATGTCAGCTTAGTGCCCCAGTGTCACATTTTCGCAGTCCTTTGGTTTCGCTCCCTATTATAGAGGTGCCTTTTGAGCGTATAGCCATGGATTTAGTGGGTCCCATTGTAAAATCCGCTAGAGGACACCAATATATTCTGGTGGTCATGGATTATGCGACCCGCTATCCTGAAGCTGTGCCCTTAAGAAACACCGCATCTAAAACAATTGCACGTGAGTTGTTTTATATGTTCTCTAGGACTGGAATCCCCAAAGAAATCCTAACTGACCAAGGTACACCCTTTATGTCAAAGGTGATGCAGGAGTTATGCAAACTATTTAAAATCTCACCCATCCGTACCTCTGTATACCACCCCCAGACGGACGGATTGGTGGAGAGATTTAACAAAACTTTGAAACATATGCTGAAAAAAGTGGTGGAAAAAGATGGCCGTGACTGGGATCATTTGTTACCCTACCTCATGTTTGCTATTAGGGAAGTGCCCCAAGCGTCCACAGGGTTCTCACCATTCGAGTTGGTCTATGGTCGTCACCCTAGGGGTCTACTGGACATTGCAAAAGAGACATGGGAGAGCGAGTCCACCCCATACAAGAGCGTTATCGAGCATGTAGCACAAATGCAGGACCGTATAGCCGCTGTAATGCCCCTAGTAAGGGAACACCTCCAGAGGGCGCAAGAGGCCCAAAGTAGAATTTACAACCGGTCTGCAAGAATCAGGACATTTAACCCAGGCGATAGGGTCCTTATACTAGTTCCCACTGTTGAGAGTAAATTCCTGGCGAAGTGGCAAGGTCCCTATGAAATTGTGGAAAAGGTCAGTGAGGTGAACTACAAGGTGCACCAACCAGGTAGAAGGAAGCCTTTCCAAGTTTACCACGTAAACTTGATTAAGCCCTGGAAAGACAGGGAATCCTTGGGGGCGACAAATACTGTTAGTAATTTGTCACAACCAATCCCTCCAGTCAAGGTTGGTGATACCCTATCAGTGTCACAGAAACAGGAGGCTCAGGAATTTTTACAGAAAAACAAAGACAAGTTTTCTGACCTCCCAGGGCGTACACACCTCATCTATCATCACATTGAAACTGAGCCTAGAAGCAGAGTAAACCTCAAGCCCTATAGGATCCCGGAAGCCCGTAGGGAAGCCGTATCTGCCGAGGTAAAGCGTATGCTTGATCTGGGAGTAATTGAGGTGTCACAGAGTGAATGGTCCAGCCCGATTGTATTAATCCCAAAGCCTAATGGAACTTGGAGGTTCTGTAACGATTTCAGAAAGTTGAATGAGATCTCAAAATTCGATGCCTATCCTATGCCCAGGGTAGATGAGTTGATTGAGAAGTTGGGTAATGCCAGATACATAACCACCCTCGATCTCACAAAGGGCTATTGGCAGATTCCACTTACTAATGAGGCTAAAGAGAAAACTGCATCCTCCACCCCTGATGGGCTATTCCAGTATGTAGTGATGCCGTTCGGGTTACATGGAGCACCTGCGACTTTCCAGAGGTTGATGGACTTGATTTTGCGACCACATCGTGATTACTCAGCTGCCTACCTCGATGATGTGGTCATTTTTAGCCCTGATTGGGAAAGTCACCTCTGTAAGGTACAGGCTGTATTGGATACCATAAGTGATGCGGGGTTGACCATAAATGCCGAGAAGTGTGCAATAGCCCTAGAAGAGGCCAAGTATCTGGGCTACATTATTGGAAGAGGGTTGATTAAGCCACAGCTTAATAAAGTGGAGGCAATACAGAATTGGCCTAGACCCCTGACAAAGAAACAGGTCAGAGCTTTCCTTGGTATTACGGGCTATTACCGTAGATTTGTGCCGAACTTCGCCTCAGTTGCTGCTCCCCTAACTGACTTGACCAAGGGCGGAAAGAGAGCCATGATCACGTGGACTCCAGAGGCCGAGAAGGCTTTCCAAAGCCTTAAGTCTGCCTTGTGCCAACAACCTGTGTTAGTTACCCCCGATTTCAGGCGAGAATTTCTGGTCCACACAGATGCTTCTAACACAGGCTTAGGTGCAGTACTCTCACAAGTAGTAAATGGTGAGGAGCATCCGGTGATGTACTTGAGTAGAAAGCTAACCCCGGCCGAAAAAAATTATGCCATTGTGGAGCGAGAATGTTTGGCAGTGAAGTGGGCCCTCGAATCCCTAAAATATTACTTGCTAGGAAGGAAATTCAAGTTAGTGACAGACCATGCCCCCCTAACATGGATGAAGTTAAATAAGGAGAGAAACGCAAGAGTGACTAGATGGTTTCTGTCCCTACAAAACTTTAATTTCACTGTGGAACACAGGCCAGGGAAATTACAAGCAAATGCTGACGCATTGTCGAGGGTACATTGTCTGTGGGGACAAAATGCTCAGCCCTCCGGTCTGAAAAAGAGGGGGGGGATATGTAGACATGTCACTGGAGAAGTGATCGAGGGGGTGTACATTTCACCTAGGTTACTACGCTGGGTGAGATGGTAAGTCCAGGATTGATTTGTTTCCCAGCAGTCGTATGCTGCTGAGGTGTTGTTCAATTTTGCCGGGCCTGGATTTATATGGAATGGCAGGTAGGTTTGGTAGAGGGACCTGTCATTCCACACCCCTCCGATCCTGTTTGGGTTTTGAATCAGGTGAGCTCTGATCCTAATTAGCCTGGGAGGTAAAAGCTCTGCAGAGCTGCAGGCTATTGCTCTCAGCCAGGAATGAACAGCCTGTGTGTGTCTGTGAAGGAAGCTGCGAACGCAGCCACTGCTGGAGCTAAAAACTCACCCTGCGATGTCCAGGCGAACGCTGTATTTTGAAAGTGTCAGCTAGGTGAGAAGAACCTGCTAGTAAGCGCCCAGACGGGCTAGGTCTTTATTTTGTTTTGTACACTAAAGAAGCACGCTGCTGCTGTATGTTTTGTTTACTGGACTGTTTATGCCATGAATAAACGCCAAGACCTGCTTTTATAACACCTAAGTCTGTCGTGAACTGTGTCCAAACACACCATCCCCCGGGAAGATCCCTACACCTAATAGATTGTAAGCTCTTCTCCTCCTGTATCCTCCCTTATACCCTAATAGAGTGTAAGCTCTTCTCCTTCTGTATCCTCCCTTATACCCTAATAGAGTGTAAGCTCTTCTCCTCCTGTATCCTCCCTTATACCCTAATAGATTGTAAGCTCTTCTCCTGTATCCTCCCTTATACCCTAATAGAGTGTAAGCTCTTCTCCTGTATCCTCCCTTATACCCTAATAGAGTGTAAGCTCTTCTCCTGTATCCTCCCTTATACCCTATGTAGACATGTCACTGGAGAAGTGGTCGAGGGGGTGTACATTTCACCTAGGTTACTACGCTGGGTGAGATGGTAAGTCCAGGATTGATTTGTTTCCCAGCAGTCGTATGCTGCTGAGGTGTTGTTCAATTTTGCCGGGCCTGGATTTATATGGAATGGCAGGTAGGTTTGGTAGAGGGACCTGTCATTCCACACCCCTCCGATCCTGTTTGGGTTTTGAATCAGGTGAGCTCTGATCCTAATTAGCCTGGGAGGTAAAAGCTCTGCAGAGCTGCAGGCTATTGCTCTCAGCCAGAAATGAACAGCCTATGTGTGTGTGTGAAGGAAGCTGCGAACGCAGCCACTGCTGGAGCTAAAAACTCACCCTGCGATGTCCAGGCGAACGCTGTATTTTGAAAGTGTCAGCTAGGTGAGAAGAACCTGCTAGTAAGCGCCCAGACGGGCTAGGTCTTTATTTTGTTTTGTACACTAAAGAAGCACGCTGCTGCTGTATGTTTTGTTTACTGGACTGTTTATGCCATGAATAAACGCCAAGACCTGCTTTTATAACACCTAAGTCTGTCGTGAACTGTGTCCAAACACACCATCCCCCGGGAAGATCCCTACAATTGGTGCTGCGGAGCGGGCAAAACGGTTGCTAGGGGCAACGGTGTGGACAGACTTGGCTACAGCTGCCTATGTCTTGGGTGAAAGCTGCAACTACACTCCAAGAACAATCGGGCAACATGGAGGAGATGCTGAAGCAGTTTATGCAAGTAAGTTTGCAACAACAACAGGCTCAGATAGAGGCCAATAGACAACAACAACAGGCTCAGATAGAGGCCAATAGACGACATGAACAGGCCCAGATAGAGGCTAATAGACGCCATGAACAGTCCATGGCTGCCCAACAACAACTTATTGAACACCTGATTGCAAAACAAGAGGCGCCTGTGGTTGCTAACCCCCACACAGTGGTGCGAGCCGCTCCAGAGACTTTTGATGTGAAAAGAGCTGTGCAGCGAGCGCTGCAAAAGATGACTGCTGAGGATGATGTTGAGGCCTTCCTAACTGGGTTTGAGCGTGCGGCTGAGCGAGAGAAGTTACCCGTCGCTGAGTGGGCAGAGGTAATTGCGCCCTATTTAACAGGGGAACCTCAAAAGGCCTACTATGACCTCAGTGAGCAAGAGGTTAAGGACTATACTCGGCTAAAAGCGGAGATACTTGCCCGGCTAGGCGTTACTACTGCGGTCCGTGCCAGGAGGGTACGCAACTGGAGCTACAGTTTGGACAAATCGGCGAGGTCCCAGATGTATGACCTGATCCATTTGGCGAGGAAGTGGTTGGAGCCAGACACTTCTACTCCTGCACAGATCCTAGAGAGGGTTGTGATGGACCGCTACCTCCGAGCACTTCCTGCTGACCTGCAACGCTGGGTGGGACAAGGTGACCCTAAGAATGCAAACGAACTTGTCAACCTTGTGGAGAGATTCCAGGCGACTGAGGACTACCTCCGTGATGTTTCTGCAGCCTCCTCACCTCCCCGGAGTGCCAGATCTGTGCCATCAGCTGGTAAGAGACTTCCATCTATTGGGGGAGTATGGAGGGGTGCTGAGGGAGGAAAAAGGGCTCAAGTGGTGTCTCAGGGGCAAAAGACTGGAGATGGTCCCGGGTGGCTAAGTAGCCCTAAAAAGGACTCCTGGCCAAGGAGAACAGGCTCTATCCAGTGCTGGAGATGCCATGAGACGGGACACGTGTCTGCCCATTGCCCTCTTACCACTGAGCCCATGGACTGTGAGCTTAGTCGGCGTCAGTCGCTATTTGCGGAACCATCTTGTGTTGCAGTTCCTGGACTAGAGACTGAACCGCAAATCTGCGACATTACAATTAATGACTTTCCTGTTAAGGCGTTACTGGACTCAGGAAGCCTCGTAACCTTGGTGCATGCCAGCCTGGTGGCTGGGGACTTTGAGTGTAAAAAGCATATGAGTGTTGTTTGTATACATGGGGATACAAAAGTGTACCCTATAGTGCTGGCTGAAGTCGGGACTAAACAAGGCACCGTACAATATGAAGTGGGTGTGGTTAAAAATCTCATGCCCAACGTAATACTGGGGCGCGATTTTCCACTATTCTGGGCTCTCTGGGGAAAAAGAAAATCCCCCGAAAGGAGTGAGGATACTCCTAAGGTTGTTGCGTTACCCCCTGTAAATGATAAAAGTGTGCAGGATGAAAATAATTGTTTTCCTTTGCAGGTCCTGGCTGGAGAGGAGGAGGCTCCTCCCACTGAGCAAAATATACCCGACTTAGAGGTGTCTAGGGATAATTTTGGGACTGCACAGTTACAGGACCCCACTCTCAAAAATGCGAGAGAGCAGGTTGCTGTCATGAATGGGGTACCTCAGGAACCAGATGCTGAGAAAAGATTTCCACATTTTTCTGTGACTAATGATCTTTTCTATAGAGTCACTAAGGTTAAGGATGAGATTGTGGAACAGCTTCTGGTGCCTAAGCCGTACCGACGTCAGGTGCTGGACATGGCACATAACCATGTTCTTGGGGGACACTTGGGGACTGACAAAACGCAGGAGAGGGTTCTCCAGAGGTTCTACTGGCCGGCGATATATGGTGATATTAAAAAGTACTGCGAGTCGTGCCCCACATGTCAGCTTAGTGCCCCAGTGTCACATTTTCGCAGTCCTTTGGTTTCGCTCCCTATTATAGAGGTGCCTTTTGAGCGTATAGCCATGGATTTAGTGGGTCCCATTGTAAAATCCGCTAGAGGACACCAATATATTCTGGTGGTCATGGATTATGCGACCCGCTATCCTGAAGCTGTGCCCTTAAGAAACACCGCATCTAAAACAATTGCACGTGAGTTGTTTTATATGTTCTCTAGGACTGGAATCCCCAAAGAAATCCTAACTGACCAAGGTACACCCTTTATGTCAAAGGTGATGCAGGAGTTATGCAAACTATTTAAAATCTCACCCATCCGTACCTCTGTATACCACCCCCAGACGGACGGATTGGTGGAGAGATTTAACAAAACTTTGAAACATATGCTGAAAAAAGTGGTGGAAAAAGATGGCCGTGACTGGGATCATTTGTTACCCTACCTCATGTTTGCTATTAGGGAAGTGCCCCAAGCGTCCACAGGGTTCTCACCATTCGAGTTGGTCTATGGTCGTCACCCTAGGGGTCTACTGGACATTGCAAAAGAGACATGGGAGAGCGAGTCCACCCCATACAAGAGCGTTATCGAGCATGTAGCACAAATGCAGGACCGTATAGCCGCTGTAATGCCCCTAGTAAGGGAACACCTCCAGAGGGCGCAAGAGGCCCAAAGTAGAATTTACAACCGGTCTGCAAGAATCAGGACATTTAACCCAGGCGATAGGGTCCTTATACTAGTTCCCACTGTTGAGAGTAAATTCCTGGCGAAGTGGCAAGGTCCCTATGAAATTGTGGAAAAGGTCAGTGAGGTGAACTACAAGGTGCACCAACCAGGTAGAAGGAAGCCTTTCCAAGTTTACCACGTAAACTTGATTAAGCCCTGGAAAGACAGGGAATCCTTGGGGGCGACAAATACTGTTAGTAATTTGTCACAACCAATCCCTCCAGTCAAGGTTGGTGATACCCTATCAGTGTCACAGAAACAGGAGGCTCAGGAATTTTTACAGAAAAACAAAGACAAGTTTTCTGACCTCCCAGGGCGTACACACCTCATCTATCATCACATTGAAACTGAGCCTAGAAGCAGAGTAAACCTCAAGCCCTATAGGATCCCGGAAGCCCGTAGGGAAGCCGTATCTGCCGAGGTAAAGCGTATGCTTGATCTGGGAGTAATTGAGGTGTCACAGAGTGAATGGTCCAGCCCGATTGTATTAATCCCAAAGCCTAATGGAACTTGGAGGTTCTGTAACGATTTCAGAAAGTTGAATGAGATCTCAAAATTCGATGCCTATCCTATGCCCAGGGTAGATGAGTTGATTGAGAAGTTGGGTAATGCCAGATACATAACCACCCTCGATCTCACAAAGGGCTATTGGCAGATTCCACTTACTAATGAGGCTAAAGAGAAAACTGCATCCTCCACCCCTGATGGGCTATTCCAGTATGTAGTGATGCCGTTCGGGTTACATGGAGCACCTGCGACTTTCCAGAGGTTGATGGACTTGATTTTGCGACCACATCGTGATTACTCAGCTGCCTACCTCGATGATGTGGTCATTTTTAGCCCTGATTGGGAAAGTCACCTCTGTAAGGTACAGGCTGTATTGGATACCATAAGTGATGCGGGGTTGACCATAAATGCCGAGAAGTGTGCAATAGCCCTAGAAGAGGCCAAGTATCTGGGCTACATTATTGGAAGAGGGTTGATTAAGCCACAGCTTAATAAAGTGGAGGCAATACAGAATTGGCCTAGACCCCTGACAAAGAAACAGGTCAGAGCTTTCCTTGGTATTACGGGCTATTACCGTAGATTTGTGCCGAACTTCGCCTCAGTTGCTGCTCCCCTAACTGACTTGACCAAGGGCGGAAAGAGAGCCATGATCACGTGGACTCCAGAGGCCGAGAAGGCTTTCCAAAGCCTTAAGTCTGCCTTGTGCCAACAACCTGTGTTAGTTACCCCCGATTTCAGGCGAGAATTTCTGGTCCAGACAGATGCTTCTAACACAGGCTTAGGTGCAGTACTCTCACAAGTAGTAAATGGTGAGGAGCATCCGGTGATGTACTTGAGTAGAAAGCTAACCCCGGCCGAAAAAAATTATGCCATTGTGGAGCGAGAATGTTTGGCAGTGAAGTGGGCCCTCGAATCCCTAAAATATTACTTGCTAGGAAGGAAATTCAAGTTAGTGACAGACCATGCCCCCCTAACATGGATGAAGTTAAATAAGGAGAGAAACGCAAGAGTGACTAGATGGTTTCTGTCCCTACAAAACTTTAATTTCACTGTGGAACACAGGCCAGGGAAATTACAAGCAAATGCTGACGCATTGTCGAGGGTACATTGTCTGTGGGGACAAAATGCTCAGCCCTCCGGTCTGAAAAAGAGGGGGGGGATATGTAGACATGTCACTGGAGAAGTGGTCGAGGGGGTGTACATTTCACCTAGGTTACTACGCTGGGTGAGATGGTAAGTCCAGGATTGATTTGTTTCCCAGCAGTCGTATGCTGCTGAGGTGTTGTTCAATTTTGCCGGGCCTGGATTTATATGGAATGGCAGGTAGGTTTGGTAGAGGGACCTGTCATTCCACACCCCTCCGATCCTGTTTGGGTTTTGAATCAGGTGAGCTCTGATCCTAATTAGCCTGGGAGGTAAAAGCTCTGCAGAGCTGCAGGCTATTGCTCTCAGCCAGAAATGAACAGCCTGTGTGTGAAGGAAGCTGCGAACGCAGCCACTGCTGGAGCTAAAAACTCACCCTGCGATGTCCAGGCGAACGCTGTATTTTGAAAGTGTCAGCTAGGTGAGAAGAACCTGCTAGTAAGCGCCCAGACGGGCTAGGTCTTTATTTTGTTTTGTACACTAAAGAAGCACGCTGCTGCTGTATGTTTTGTTTACTGGACTGTTTATGCCATGAATAAACGCCAAGACCTGCTTTTATAACACCTAAGTCTGTCGTGAACTGTGTCCAAACACACCATCCCCCGGGAAGATCCCTACACCTAATAGATTGTAAGCTCTTCTCCTCCTGTATCCTCCCTTATACCCTAATAGAGTGTAAGCTCTTCTCCTTCTGTATCCTCCCTTATACCCTAATAGAGTGTAAGCTCTTCTCCTGTATCCTCCCTTATACCCTAATAGAGTGTAAGCTCTTCTCCTCCTGTATCTTCCCTTATACCCTAATAGATGGTTAAGGTGGGAGGAGGTGTGTGAGTGAGCTCTGCAGGTGCTGTGAATGTCTGGCTCTAGCCCAGGGCCTGGCTGCCTTGGGTGGGGTCGCTCCCCAGGTGAGCTCCAGGCTTCTGGGTCTGAATCTGGAGTCCATGTTAGAGACCCTCTGGCTGCTGAATATGCTGCTGACCGGCTGACCGCGGTGGATTACAATGAAGGTGGAAGAGTCTTTATGGAAGAAAGTTACAGTAAAGTAAGTGAAGCTGGAATGGAAGTGGTGGATAATAATGATGGGCCGTGTAGCAGTGTCTGTGTGCAGCATGTAATGGAGGGAGGGCGGCAGCCCCAGCAAAGTGACTGTGCTGATCCAGGCCTGATCCAACCTGTTGTGATGGACACTCAGCAGCCAGCTCAGGCTGGCAGTGGGAAGCAGCACAAGCTGAGGAGGACATCTTTGGAAAGACTAACAATGCAGGAAAACCTGCAGCAGAATGTGTGTGTGAGCCAAGAGTCCCGGGCCCTTAGATCCAAGACCCAGCCGGCCACCGGTGACCCCATAACTGGGGGGAAATCTGCTAAATCTGCCACTAGTCATAAATCTGAGAAGTTATCAGACAATGCAAATGCTGAGCTGGGGGCAAATGGCCACAAGTCTCCCAGGACTGAGGCAGCAGAGACATTCAAAGACCCAGCAGAAAAGCCAAGGCGCAAGGCAAGTCTTAAAGAGACAGAGCGCGCACCAGAACTGCAGCTTGCAGACAAGATTCCAGATTTAGTCATTAAAATGAACAGCTTAAGAGCAACCAGGACACAATTGCAAAGACAAATAGATGAAGCAAATAAACTAAAAGCAGTAAACCCCCATAGCGCAACCGCCTATGATGTGCTGATAGAGACTTTACGCACACAGCTTGCTGAAATTGTTAGTGACATTGTGACACTTGAGAAACAAATGGGGCCCATGGCAGAGAGATACAAGAACCTGGATCGGTTTGAGGAGTCTCAAAAGCTCCTAAAACACAGACAGATACCTGAACCCAGCTCAGCCACCCCCTCACCATCAGAGCAGGAGACATCCTCACAGGAGCTGCTGTACAGGACCCCAGTGCTGCAAGATTCTGCCCCTTTTCATGATACCAGCCAAGTAAGCCAACCACCCCCAGGGGGCAGCAGTGAGCAATCCCTGAAAGGTTCCAGCAATGGACTCTGTGTATCACAAGGCGCCCTCCCCCAGCATGAGAATGGAAGTGATGCAGCCAGTGACACTATGGAAGTTGGAGAGACCCCCCAAATTGCAACCCTGGGGTCACATCCGGGACATAGTGACACCTCAGAACTGTCCCCCAATCGAGGAAACAAGCAAGCAAGTCCCACTGCATTGCAATCTGTTTGGGACAATGAACAGCCTGCGGTTCCTGATAGTAATGGGACTGAATCGACTGCATGCACTAATAATGTTTTTCCTCCCACAGGTGACCGACCACAGGTAGCGGGTCCCCCTCAATCAAGACCCCGCAGTGATATTACTGGCAATGCATCTGGCCACGCTCCTCCTCAGAATGCCTGGAGCCGCGGTGCCCCATCTTTTAGCCCCGGCTTACATTACACCGGTCAGGCATTTAAGAGGAGGAACGTGGTAAGATTTAAGAATAAGGGGGCAAAGGAAGATCTGCCAGACAGGAGACATGTGATCCGGGAGCTCCTGTGTAACCAGATGGGGTTCACACCCGCAGATATATTGGCCGTCATAAACCTCCCGGACAGGCAGGGCTACGATATAAGCTTCAAGCTCATGTCCAGCTTGGACAGGTTCTGGGCAAGTGTGACAAAGTTTAGGGGCGCTGAGGGATGGGACCAGTTTATCCTTATCCCGGTATCAAAGCCGGGTACTGTGAGCGTTAACATCTTGTTCTGGAATGAGTCCGTCCCCCCGCAGGATATTGTGATATGGCTGAGGAGACATTGTGATATGGTGTCCGACCTGACAAAGTGTCTTGATGATGATGGGATCTGGACGGGAGGCTGGAGGGTGCTGGTGAAGCTCAGGCAGCACAGTAATGTTACTTTACATTTGCCCAACTCCTTCTTTATCGGCCGTGAGAGGGGTGTGTGCTTCTATGCCGGTCAGCCACGCTTGTGCTTTAAGTGTGGGAAGGCCGGTCATGTGGCCGGAGTGTGTACTGTAGTGAAGTGCAACCTGTGCGGGGAGATTGGTCACACCAGCGCCATGTGTACAAATGTCCGGTGTAACTTGTGTGGTCAGATGGGTCACTACCATAAGGACTGCTCGGAGGCCTTCCATAACCTCTATAGCCAGACTGCAGAGGAGTTGGTGGCAACAGGTGAGGTTACAGAGGAGGAGGCTCTGATGTCTGGGCAGATAGTAACAAGGCCAGGGTCTGAGACAACTGAGATAAGAGATCAGACAGATGTAACCCCACAGCCTGTGGCCACCATCCCACGGCCAGCACCGGGGCAAGCTGATAGCCCATCTTCCCCTGTAGCCCCTTCCCCTGCTATGGCCCATTGCTCTGCTCCGGCCTCTTCTGGAGATAGCAAAGTCCCGGGTGATAAGAGAAAGAAGAAAAAAGACAAGTCCTCCCGCAGACCGGAGGACACATGGTCCTTAGTCCAAAAGCCAGGGAAAAAGTCCAAAGGAAGAACGGATACAGCAGTGACAGTTACATCAAACAGATATAACGTACTTTCTGAGTCAGGTGCAGATATTTCTGGGCACGATACTATGGAGCTGGAGCAAGAGTTAAAGCGTATAGCCAGAGAATGTGACTCGGGGTCAGAGGAGGACCCACCGACTAAGAAAAAGTCATCAGCAGCTATAGACCCGATAGACTCTGATATGGAAGTGACTGGCAGGCAGGGCGACTCTGATTCTGATCTATGATGATGGGGTTTAAGGTGCTGCTGCTCTGCATAATAATGGCAGGCTTCTCTTTAAGTATAGTCACCAGCAATGTGAACAGTATAAAGAATAAGAAAACCCGGCATGCTGTGTATGAACACCTGAAGTATCTAGATGCAGACGTCGTCTTCCTGCAGGAACATCACTTGTCCTCCATCCAGCAGATCCAGGAGGCACAGCGGGAATGGCAGATGGGCCCATCCTTTTGGTCACTGGCTGTGGAGCCTTTTGCAGGCGTTGCAATACTCTTTAAGACCCAAAACGTGATTATTCATAGACTGACTGAGGTCTTGATGGGCAGGTGTCTAATTCTGGAGGTCACAATCCAGGGTAGAAGGCTCAGGCTCATCAATATCTATGGGCCACAGACAGTGACCAGAAGGATCAGCTTATTTAAGGAAATTAAGCCATATCTGTTCACCTCTGTGCCAGTGATATTTGCAGGTGATTTTAATGTAGCCAGGTCATCAAGTGATCGTTTATCTGGCAGAGGAGTAAGCACTGATGCAAGAACACTGAACAGCATTATCCTGCAGGCCGGACTTTGTGATGTCTTTGCCCAAAATGGCCGGAAACCTGGCTTTACTTACTCATGCGCAGGAAGAAGGAGCCGAATAGACTTGGCACTTGTGAGCCCGGCGGAATCTGTTCATTCCTTAAGCGAAAAGTTGGTCCCTTACTCTGACCACGTGGCCTTGTGCTTCTGTATAGGGGCTAGTAAGCGCCCAGACGTCGGCAAAGGACTGTGGAGGCTCAATACAAGGCTCCTAGAGGAACAAGAAGTCCAAGAGCTGGTCGAGGTCCTGATAGAACGGCAGATGGACAGAATAGATTTTTATGAAAGCAGCGCTGAGTGGTGGGAGGACATGAAGAAGGACATTGCCACACTGCTGAGGAAACTATCAGCTAAGAGGGGACAGAGCAGCTACTGCCAGTATATGAAGTTGAGGAAACAACTAGAGTCACTTTATTCACAAGGGCTGGAGGCAAGGGGAAAAATAGATGATCTGAAGTCCCAATTACAGCAACACCAGTATAATCGTTATAAGTCCCTAATAGTGGAGCGGGATTATGGACCCCAAGGGACACCCGACCCTTTCGAAAGCTGCAGGGACAAAGTGGCCAAAAAGTTGGTAATGGCCCTTCGTGATACCCAGGGTAACATGCAAGAGTCCCAGGCAGGTATTTTGGGAGTTGTTAAGACCTTTTATGAAGATCTTTTCCAGAAAAAGGCGCTAGATCAAGAAAAAATGTTGCATTTTTTGGAATCCTCTCCAAAACCAGACACCAGAGATGTGGACTTTTCCCTTTTAACAGCAGATATAACGATGGAGGAGGTGAAAGAAGCCATAAGTAGCTTGCACTTAAAGAAGACCCCTGGGCCCGATGGCCTACCAGCGGAATTCTATAAGAAATTTAAAGATCTCCTGGCTCCCATCTTGGCTGATGTATATAGTAGTTGTTTTAACAGTCATATGATGCCGAAGTCGATGAGAGAATCATCCTTGATCCTGCTTTTTAAGGGGAAAGAAGCCAATGATATAAAGAACTGGAGGCCCATTGCCCTCCTTAAAGTGGACCAACACCCAGGATTTTGACTATCCTGGGTTTTGGTCCACTTCGGCGGGGCACCCCGATCGGGGGTGCCCCGCTGTGTGAAACCCCCCAGAAACCCCAAAAAACTCACCTCTCAACGCTCCCACGTGAGCGCCGCAGCCAATCCCCGCCAACGTCCAGGCGGGGATCAGGAACGTCCAGGCCGCTTCCGCCGCCGCCGCCTCCCGCGCGTCACTCTCGGCGCGCGCGCGCCCCCGCCGGCCATTCACAGAGGGCCGGCGCGGGCGCGCGCACGTCTGGAGGGGTGCGCGGGAGGCGGCGGCGGCGGAAGCAGCGGCGGATCAGGTAAGGTGTTTTTGGGGTTTCTGGGGGGTTTCACCCCGCGGGACATCCCGATCTCGGATGTCCCGCGGGGTGGGGGGTGATCGGCCCGGGAATCTTATAGATTTCCGGGCCGATCACCCCTGGGTGTTGGTCCACTTTAATGTGGACAGGAAGATCCTGGCAAAAATTCTATTCTCCAGACTCAACTGCTTGTCTCCTGCCCTGTTGTCAATTTGCCAGTATGGGACTGTGAAAGGCCGGAACATCACTGGGGCAGTGATATCGCTTAGAGAAATGCTAGAGAGGTGCAGAGCTTTTGGCCATAGCAAATATGTGGTTAGCCTTGACCAAGCCAAGGCTTTTAACGGGGTTGATCACCAATACCTGTGGATGACTTTACTTCGATACGGTATTCCTGCATCATTCATGGAGTGGTTAAAAACCTTATACCGTGGGGCAGAGGCCTTTCCTTTAATAAATGGGTGGAAAGGAGACACCTTTAGTGTTGAAGCAGGGGTGAGGCAGGGCTGTCCCTTGAGTCCCCTGTTATATGTTTTCGCCATTGACCCCTTTTTGAGATCTCTGCAGGAGTGTGACTTTCAGGGAGTGCCAGTGCCCCGTGCTGAACCATTTACCGTTCTGGCCTACGCAGATGATGTGACAGTGGTGTTGTCTGACCCAGGTGAGACACAGAGGTTGTCCCAGGTCATCTCATGCTACTCGGAGGCTTCAGGGTCTCTAGTAAACCTCGAGAAAAGCAAGGCATTCTGGACACTGCAGGGTGACCCAACATTTGACCTCCCTCAGTTTGCAAAGGCAGAGACTGAAATCAAGATCCTAGGTATCAAGTTTGGGAGAGGGGACAATGCCAAACTAAACTGGGAAGAGAAGCTAGAGATTGCAAGTTCCAGAGTCCAGCAGTGGAGAAACCCTAAGATCTCCTATCTAGCAAGAGTCAAGCTGATAAAGACTTACCTAGTTCCCATCTTCCTGTATGTTGCAGTCATCTTCCCATTGCCAGAATCCCTATCAGCCAGGCTCTACAGTCTGTTCTTCTGCATTCTTTGGGGTAATAGACTGAACCCAGTAAAGAGGGGGGTGACATATCTAAAAAAGAAGGAAGGGGGGCTGGAAATGCTGAACCCTAAAGTCCTGTATGACTCTCTCTTTTTAAAGACCAATTTTGGAAGCCTGAGCCCTAGTAGCAGTTCCCTGTGGGTTAAAAGCATAATAAATTGGATTATGCCCTTTGCTGAGTCCTGGATGCGGGATGGAAGTCTTAAGCGGGGGAGGTGGACCCAGACTCACCTTCCTACATACCTGGAGGGGGGTTTGAGGTCTTTAAGAACGTGGAAAATTGGGAAGTCCTACTTAGAGGGCAACTCCAGAAAGCAGGTATACAATAGAGTATGTGAGACTTTCTTTTGTTCACCACTCGAGATCACGGACTGCAGCTGCTCAACCCTTCAGGACGGCCTGAGGTTCCTGAATGGGGCCAGGTTACCCCCTAAATTCTATGACACTGCCTGGCTTTCCTTTCACAGGAAGTTATATGTTCGCGGGAACATGAAGTGGTTGTGCCAGCCTGAGCGGAGCTGCCCTTTAGGTTGTGGCGTGGAGGAGACAATGGAGCACTTTCTGGTTCAGTGCTGGGGGGCTTGCAGAATCTGGGAGGAGGTGGCCAATAGGTTAAAGATTAGGAGGTTAAAAGATCTGACCTACCTAGAAAGAGTCTACGGAGTGTCCCCACTGTGTCCAGAAATCCACCCAGAGACCCTGTACCTCATTATAACCACCATAAAGTATTACCATTGGCACACCCGAACCCGCACCTCCATGTACCGCGAGCCTTTCCAGCACAAGGAGGCCGCAGACCTGATCATCTCTGAGTTACGCTGGATCCGAGGCCGAGAAAACAGGAGGTTATGGCATGATGTGTCCCTGTGATAACCCGGTACCTACCCCCCCCCCCCCCGACCTGTAGCCTGATGGGTCCTTACTGACTAATCATTAACAGTATTGACATGATGGATAATGAATAGTGTGTAGTAGTAGCAGTAGTTCTGCTGTGTTATGTTTATTTTGTATACAATTATGTTTTTTCTTTGTATTCTGTATTAATGCTGATCAGCTGAGTTTTGTTTGTTTGTTTACTAATAAAAATTCCCTTATACCCTAATAGAGTGTAAGCTCTTCTCCTCCTGTATCCTCCCTTATACCCTAATAGATTGTAAGCTCTTCTCCTGTATCCTCCCTTATACCCTAATAGAGTGTAAGCTCTTCTCCTGTATCCTCCCTTATACCCTAATAGATTGTAAGCTCTTCTCCTCCTGTATCCTCCCTTATACCCTAATAGAGTGTAAGCTCTTCTCCTTCTGTATCCTCCCTTATACCCTAATAGAGTGTAAGCTCTTCTCCTGTATCCTCCCTTATACCCTAATAGAGTGTAAGCTCTTCTCCTTCTGTATCCTCCCTTATACCCTAATAGAGTGTAAGCTCTTCTCCTTCTGTATCCTCCCTTATACCCTAACAGAGTGTAAGCTCTTCTCCTTCTGTATCCTCCCTTATACCCTAATAGAGTGTAAGCTCTTCTCCTGTATCCTCCCTTATACCCTAATAGATTGTAAGCTCTTCTCCTTCTGTATCCTCCCTTATACCCTAATAGATTGTAAGCTCTTCTCCTGTATCCTCCCTTATACCCTAATAGAGTGTAAGCTCTTCTCCTGTATCCTCCCTTATACCCTAATAGATTGTAAGCTCTTCTCCTCCTGTATCCTCCCTTATACCCTAATAGAGTGTAAGCTCTTCTCCTTCTGTATCCTCCCTTATACCCTAATAGAGTGTAAGCTCTTCTCCTGTATCCTCCCTTATACCCTAATAGAGTGTAAGCTCTTCTCCTTCTGTATCCTCCCTTATACCCTAATAGAGTGTAAGCTCTTCTCCTGTATCCTCCCTTATACCCTAATAGAGTGTAAGCTCTTCTCCTTCTGTATCCTCCCTTATACCCTAATAGAGTGTAAGCTCTTCTCCTCCTGTATCCTCCCTTATACCCTAATAGAGTGTAAGCTCTTCCTCCTCCTGTATCCTCCCTTATACCCTAATAGATGGTTAAGGTGGGAGGAGGTGTGTGAGTGAGCTCTGCAGGTGCTGTGAATGTCTGGCTCTAGCCCAGGGCCTGGCTGCCTTGGGTGGGGTCGCTCCCCAGGTGAGCTCCAGGCTTCTGGGTCTGAATCTGGAGTCCATGTTAGAGACCCTCTGGCTACTGAATATGCTGCTGACCGGCTGACCGCGGTGGATTACAATGAAGGTGGAAGAGTCTTTATGGAGGAAAGTTACAGTAAAGTAAGTGAAGCTGGAATGGAAGTGGTGGATAATAATGATGGGCCGTGTAGCAGTGTCTGTGTGCAGCATGTAATGGAGGGAGGGCGGCAGCCCCAGCAAAGTGACTGTGCTGATCCAGGCAGGGAGATCCAACAACCTGTTGTGATGGACACTCAGCAGCCAGCTCAGGCCGGCAGTGGGAAGCAGCACAAGCTGAGGAGGACATCTTTGGAAAGACTGACAATGCAGGAAAACCTGCAGCAGAATGTGTGTGTGAGCCGAGAGTCCCGGGCCCTGCGATCCAAGACCCAGCCGGCCACCGGTGACCCCATAACTGCAAATGCTGAGTTGGGGGCAAATGGCCACAAGTCTCCCAGGACTGAGGCAGCAGAGACATTCAAAGACCCAGCAGAAAAGCCAAGGCGAAAGGCAAGTCTTAAAGAGACAGAGCGCGCACCAGAGCTGCAGCTTGCAGACAAAATTCCAGATTTAGTCAATAAAATGAACAGCTTAAGAGCATCCAGGACACAACTGCAAAGACAAATAGATCATGCAAATAAACAAAAAGCAGCAAACCCCAATAGCGCAACCGCCTATGATGTGCTGATAGAGACTTTACGCACACAGCTTGCTGAAATTGTTAGTGACATTGAGACACTTGAGAAACAAATGGGGCCCATGGCAGAGAGATACAAGAACCTGGATCGGTTTGAGGAGTCTCAAAAGCTCCTAAAACACAGACAGATACCTGAACCCAGCTCAGTTCCCCCCTCACCATCAGAGCAGGAGACATCCTCACAGGAGCTGCCGTACAGGACCCCAGTGCTGCAAGATTCTGCCCCTTTTCGTGATACCAGCCAAGTAAGCCAACCACCCCCAGGGGGCAGCAGTGAGCAATCCCTGAAAGGTTCCAGCAATGGACTCTGTGTATCACAAGGCGCCCTCCCCCAGCCTGAGAATGGATGTGATGCAGCCAGTGACACTATGGAAGTTGGAGAGACCCCCCAAATTGCAACCCTGGGGTCACATCCGGGACATAGTGACACCTCTGAACTGTCCCCCAATCGAGGAAACAAGCAAGCAAGTCCCAATGCATTGCAATCTGTTTGGGACAATGAACAGCCTGCGGTTTCTGATAGTAATGGGACTGAATCGTCTGCATGCACTAATAATGTTTTTCCTTCCGCAGGTGACCAACCACAGGTAGCGGGTCCCCCTCAATCCAGACCCCACAGTGATATTACTGGCAATGCATCTGGCCACGCTCCTCCTCAGAATGCCTGGAGCCGTGGTGCCCCATCTTTTAGCCCCTGCTTACATTACACCGGTCAGGCATTTAAGAGGAGGAACGTGGTAAGATTTAAGAATAAGGGGGCAAAGGAAGATCTGCCAGACAGGAGACATGTGATCCGGGAGCTCCTGTGTAACCAGATGGGGTTCACACCCGCAGATATATTGGCCGTCATAAACCTCCCAGACAGGCAGGGCTACGATATAAGCTTCAAGCTCATGGCCAGCTTGGACAGGTTCTGGGCAAGTGTGACAAAGTTTAGGGGCGCTGAGGGATGGGACCAGTTTATCCTTATCCCAGTATCAAAGCCGGGCACTGTGAGCGTTAACATCTTGTTCTGGAATGAATCCGTCCCCCCGCAGGATATTGTGATATGGCTGAGGAGACATTGTGATATGGTGTCTGACCTGACAAAGTGTCTTGATGATGATGGGATCTGGACGGGAGGCTGGAGGGTGCTGGTGAAGCTCAGGCAGCACAGTAATGTTACTTTACATTTGCCCAACTCCTTCTTTATCGGCCGTGAGAGGGGGGTGTGTTTCTATGCCGGTCAGCCACGCTTGTGCTTTAAGTGTGGGAAGGCCGGTCATGTGGCCGGAGTGTGTACTGTAGTGAAGTGTAACCTGTGCGGGGAGATTGGTCACACCAGCGCCACGTGTACAAATGTCCGGTGTAACTTGTGTGGTCAGATGGGTCATTACCATAAGGACTGCTCGGAGGCCTTCCATAACCTCTATAGCCAGGCTGCGGAAGAGCTGGTGGCAGCAGGTGAAGTTACAGAGGAGGAGGCTCTGATGTCTGGGCAGATAGTAACAAGGCCAGGCTCTGAGACAACTGAGATAAAAGATCAGACAGATGTAACCCCACAGCCTGTGGCCGCCATCCCACGGCCAGCACCGGAGCAAGCTGATAGCCCATCTTCCCCTGTAGCCCCTTCCCCTGCTATGGCCCATTGCCCTGCTCCAGCCTCTGCAGATAGTAAAGCCCCTGGTGATAAGAGAGGGAAAAAAAAAGACAAGTCCTCCCGCAGACCAGAGGGCGCATGGTCCTTAGTCCAAAAGCCAGGAAAAAAGCCCAAGGGCAGAACAGATACAGCAGTGACAGTTACATCAAACCGATATAACATACTGTCTGAGTCAGGTGCAGATCTTTCTGGGCACGATACTATGGAGCTGGAGCAAGAGTTAAAGCGTATAGCCAGAGAATGTGACTCGGGGTCAGAGGAGGACCCACCGACTAAGAAAAAGACACCAGCAGCCATAGACCCTATAGACTCTGATATGGAAGTGACTGGCAGGCAGGGCGACTCTGATGATTCAGATCTATGATGGGCTCTGCATAATGATGGCACCTAACCCCTGACCTGTAACCTGATGTATCTGCACTGAGTAATCATTAGAAGTATAGACACGATAGATAATGTATAGTATGTAGTATTCTGCTGTGTTGTGTTTATTGTATACAAGTATACGTTATCTTTATATTATGTATTAATGCTGATTAGCTGAGTTTTGTTTGTTTGTTTACCAATAAAAATTCCCTTATACCCTAATAGAGTGTAAGCTCTTCTCCTTCTGTATCCTCCCTTATACCCTAATAGAGTGTAAGCTCTTCTCCTCCTGTATCCTCCCTTATACCCTAATAGAGTGTAAGCTCTTCTCCTGTATCCTCCCTTATACCCTAATAGAGTGTAAGCTCTTCTCCTCCTGTATCCTCCCTTATACCCTAATAGATTGTAAGCTCTTCTCCTGTATCCTCCCTTATACCCTAATAGAGTGTAAGCTCTTCTCCTGTATCCTCCCTTATACCCTAATAGAGTGTAAGCTCTTCTCCTCCTGTATCCTCCCTTATACCCTAATAGATTGTAAGCTCTTCTCCTGTATCCTCCCTTATACCCTAATAGAGTGTAAGCTCTTCTCCTGTATCCTCCCTTATACCCTAATAGATTGTAAGCTCTTCTCCTCCTGTATCCTCCCTTATACCCTAATAGAGTGTAAGCTCTTCTCCTTCTGTATCCTCCCTTATACCCTAATAGAGTGTAAGCTCTTCTCCTTCTGTATCCTCCCTTATACCCTAATAGAGTGTAAGCTCTTCTCCTTCTGTATCCTCCCTTATACCCTAATAGAGTGTAAGCTCTTCTCCTTCTGTATCCTCCCTTATACCCTAACAGAGTGTAAGCTCTTCTCCTTCTGTATCCTCCCTTATACCCTAATAGAGTGTAAGCTCTTCTCCTGCATCCTCCCTTATACCCTAATAGATTGTAAGCTCTTCTCCTTCTGTATCCTCCCTTATACCCTAATAGATTGTAAGCTCTTCTCCTGTATCCTCCCTTATACCCTAATAGAGTGTAAGCTCTTCTCCTGTATCCTCCCTTATACCCTAATAGATTGTAAGCTCTTCTCCTCCTGTATCCTCCCTTATACCCTAATAGAGTGTAAGCTCTTCTCCTTCTGTATCCTCCCTTATACCCTAATAGAGTGTAAGCTCTTCTCCTTCTGTATCCTCCCTTATACCCTAATAGAGTGTAAGCTCTTCTCCTTCTGTATCCTCCCTTATACCCTAATAGAGTGTAAGCTCTTCTCCTGTATCCTCCCTCATACCCTAATAGATCGTTAAGGTGGGAGGAGGTGTGTGAGTGAGCTCTGCAGGTGCTGTGAATGTCTGGCTCTAGCCCAGGGCCTGGCTGCCTTGGGTGGGGTCGCTCCCCAGGTGAGCTCCAGGCTTCTGGGTCTGAATCTGGAGTCCATGTTAGAGACCCTCTGGCTGCTGAATATGCTGCTGACCGGCTGACCGCGGTGGATTACAATGAAGGTGGAAGAGTCTTTATGGAAGAAAGTTACAGTAAAGTAAGTGAAGCTGGAATGGAAGTGGTGGATAATAATGATGGGCCGTGTAGCAGTGTCTGTGTGCAGCATGTAATGGAGGGAGGGCGGCAGCCCCAGCAAAGTGACTGTGCTGATCCAGGCAGGGAGATCCAACAACCTGTTGTGATGGACACTCAGCAGCCAGCTCAGGCCGGCAGTGGGAAGCAGCACAAGCTGAGGAGGACATCTTTGGAAAGACTGACAATGCAGGAAAACCTGCAGCAGAATGTGTGTGTGAGCCGAGAGTCCCGGGCCCTGCGATCCAAGACCCAGCCGGCCACCGGTGACCCCATAACTGGGGGGAAATCTGCTAAATCTGCCACTGGACATAAATCTGGCAAGTTATCAGACAATGCAAATGCTGAGTTGGGGGCAAATGGCCACAAGTCTCCCAGGACTGAGGCAGCAGAGACATTCAAAGACCCAGCAGAAAAGCCAAGGCGAAAGGCAAGTCTTAAAGAGACAGAGAGCGCACCAGAACTGCAGCTTGCAGACAAAATTCCAGATTTAGTCAATAAAATGAACAACTTAAGAGCATCCAGGACACAACTGCAAAGACAAATAGATCATGCAAATAAACAAAAAGCAGCAAACCCCAATAGCGCAACCGCCTATGATGTGCTGATAGAGACTTTACGCACACAGCTTGCTGAAATTGTTAGTGACATTGAGACACTTGAGAAACAAATGGGGCCCATGGCAGAGAGATACAAGAACCTGGATCGGTTTGAGGAGTCTCAGAAGCTCCTAAAACACAGACAGATACCTGAACCCGGCTCAGCCACCTCCTCACCATCAGAGCAGGAGACATCCTCACAGGAGCTGCTGTACAGGACCCCAGTGCTGCAAGATTCTGCCCCTTTTCGTGATACCAGCCAAGTAAGCCAACCACCCCCAGGGGGCAGCAGTGAGCAATCCCTGAAAGGTTCCAGCAATGGACTCTGTGTATCACAAGGCGCTCTCCCCCAGCCTGAGAATGGATGTGATGCAGCCAGTGACAGTATGGAAGTTGGAGAGACCCCCCAAATTGCAACCCTGGGGTCACATCCGGGACATAGTGACACCTCTGAACTGTCCCCCAATCGAGGAAACAAGCAAGCAAGTCCCAGTGCATTGCAATCTGTTTGGGACAATGAACAGCCTGTGGTTCCTGATAGTAATGGGACTGAATCGTCTGCATGCACTAATAATGTTTTTCCTCCCACAGGTGACCGACCACAGGTAGCGGGTCCCCCTCAATCAAGACCCCGCAGTGATAATACTGGCAATGCATCTGGCCACGCTCCTCCTCAGAATGCCTGGAGCCGCGGTGCCCCATCTTTTAGCCCCGGCTTACATTACATCGGTCAGGCATTTAAGAGGAGGAACGTGGTAAGATTTAAGAATAAGGGGGCAAAGGAAGATCTGCCAGACAGGAGACATGTGATCCGGGAGCTCCTGTGTAACCAGAAGGGGTTCACACCCGCAGATATACTGGCCGTCATAAACCTCCCGGACAGGCAGGGCTACGATATAAGCTTCAAGCTCATGGCCAGCTTGGACAGGTTCTGGGCAAGTGTGACAAAGTTTAGGGGCACTGAGGGATGGGACCAGTTTATCCTTATCCCGGTATCAAAGCCGGGCACTGTGAGCGTTAACATCTTGTTCTGGAATGAGTCCGTCCCCCCGCAGGATATTGTGATATGGCTGAGGAGACATTGTGATATGGTGTCTGACCTGACAAAGTGTCTTGATGATGATGGGATCTGGACGGGAGGCTGGAGGGTGCTGGTGAAGCTCAGGCAGCACAGTAATGTAACTTTACATTTGCCCAACTCCTTCTTTATTGGCCGTGAGAGGGGGGTGTGTTTCTATGCCGGTCAGCCCCGCTTGTGCTTTAAGTGTGGGAAGGCCGGTCATGTGGCCGGAGTGTGTACTGTAGTGAAGTGTAACCTGTGCGGGGAGATTGGTCACACCAGCGCCATGTGTACAAATGTCCGGTGTAACTTGTGTGGTCAGATGGGTCATTACCATAAGGACTGCTCGGAGGCCTTCCATAACCTCTATAGCCAGGCTGCGGAGGAGCTGGAGGCAGAAGGTGAGGTTACAGAGGAGGAGGCTCTGATGTCTGGGCAGATAGTAACAAGGCCAGGGTCTGAGACAACTGAGATAAGAGATCAGACAGATGTAACCCCACAGCCTGTGGCCACCATCCCACGGCCAGCACCGGGGCAAGCTGATAGCCCATTTTCCCCTGTAGCCCCTTCCCCTGCTATGGCCCATTGCCCTGCTCCAGCCTCTTCTGCAGATAGTAAAGCCCCTGGTGATAAGAGAGGGAAAAAAAAAGACAAGTCCACCCGCAGACCAGAGGGCGCATGGTCCTTAGTCCAAAAGTCAGGGAAAAAGCCCAAGGGCAGAACGGATACACCAGTGACAGTTACATCAAACCGATATAACATACTGTCTGAGTCAGGTGCAGATATTTCTGGGCACGATACTATGGAGCTGGAGCAAGAGTTAAAGCGTATAGCCAGAGAATGTGACTCGGGGTCAGAGGAGGACCCACCGACTAAGAAAAAGTCACCATCAGCCATAGACCCTATAGACTCTGATATGGAAGTGACTGGCAGGCAGGACGACTCTGATGATTCAGATCTATGATGGTGTTTAATGTGTTACTGCTCTACATAATGATGGGACCTAACCCCTGATCTGTAACCTGATGTATCTGCACTGAGTAATCATTAAGAGTATAGACACGATAAATAATGTATAGTATGTAGTATTCTGCTGTGTTATGTTTATTGTATACAAGTATACGATTTCTTTATATTATGTATTAATGCTGATTAGCTGAGTTTTTGTTTGTTTGTTTACCAATAAAAATTCCCTTATACCCTAATAGATTGTAAGCTCTTCTCCTTCTGTATCCTCCCTTATACCCTAATAGAGTGTAAGCTCTTCTCCTGTATCCTCCCTTATACCCTAATAGATTGTAAGCTCTTCTCCTTCTGTATCCTCCCTTATACCCTAATAGATTGTAAGCTCTTCTCCTGTATCCTCCCTTATACCCTAATAGAGTGTAAGCTCTTCTCCTGTATCCTCCCTTATACCCTAATAGATTGTAAGCTCTTCTCCTCCTGTATCCTCCCTTATACCCTAATAGAGTGTAAGCTCTTCTCCTTCTGTATCCTCCCTTATACCCTAATAGAGTGTAAGCTCTTCTCCTGTATCCTCCCTTATACCCTAATAGAGTGTAAGCTCTTCTCCTTCTGTATCCTCCCTTATACCCTAATAGAGTGTAAGCTCTTCTCCTTCTGTATCCTCCCTTATACCCTAACAGAGTGTAAGCTCTTCTCCTTCTGTATCCTCCCTTATACCCTAATAGAGTGTAAGCTCTTCTCCTGTATCCTCCCTTATACCCTAATAGATTGTAAGCTCTTCTCCTTCTGTATCCTCCCTTATACCCTAATAGATTGTAAGCTCTTCTCCTGTATCCTCCCTTATACCCTAATAGAGTGTAAGCTCTTCTCCTGTATCCTCCCTTATACCCTAATAGATTGTAAGCTCTTCTCCTCCTGTATCCTCCCTTATACCCTAATAGAGTGTAAGCTCTTCTCCTTCTGTATCCTCCCTTATACCCTAATAGAGTGTAAGCTCTTCTCCTGTATCCTCCCTTATACCCTAATAGAGTGTAAGCTCTTCTCCTTCTGTATCCTCCCTTATATCCTAATAGATTGTAAGCTCTTCCCCTTCTGTATCCTCCCTTATACCCTAATAGATTGTAAGCTCTTCTCCCTCTGTATCCTCCCTTATACCCTAATAGAGTGTAAGCGCTTCTCCTCCTGTATCCTCCCTTATACCCTAATAGAGTGTAAGCTCTTCTCCTGTATCCTCCCTTATACCCTAATAGAGTGTAAGCTCTTCTCCTTCTGTATCCTCCCTTATACCCTAATAGAGTGTAAGCTCTTCTCCTCCTGTATCCTCCCTTATACCCTAATAGAGTGTAAGCTCTTCCTCCTCCTGTATCCTCCCTTATACCCTAATAGATGGTTAAGGTGGGAGGAGGTGTGTGAGTGAGCTCTGCAGGTGCTGTGAATGTCTGGCTCTAGCCCAGGGCCTGGCTGCCTTGGGTGGGGTCGCTCCCCAGGTGAGCTCCAGGCTTCTGGGTCTGAATCTGGAGTCCATGTTAGAGACCCTCTGGCTACTGAATATGCTGCTGACCGGCTGACCGCGGTGGATTACAATGAAGGTGGAAGAGTCTTTATGGAGGAAAGTTACAGTAAAGTAAGTGAAGCTGGAATGGAAGTGGTGGATAATAATGATGGGCCGTGTAGCAGTGTCTGTGTGCAGCATGTAATGGAGGGAGGGCGGCAGCCCCAGCAAAGTGACTGTGCTGATCCAGGCAGGGAGATCCAACAACCTGTTGTGATGGACACTCAGCAGCCAGCTCAGGCCGGCAGTGGGAAGCAGCACAAGCTGAGGAGGACATCTTTGGAAAGACTGACAATGCAGGAAAACCTGCAGCAGAATGTGTGTGTGAGCCGAGAGTCCCGGGCCCTGAGGTCCAAGACCCAGCCGGCCACCGGTGACCCCATAACTGGGGGGAAATCTGCTAAATCTGCCACTAGTCATAAATCTGGCAAGTTATCAGACAATGCAAATGCTGAGTTGGGGGCAAATGGCCACAAGTCTCCCAGGACTGAGGCAGCAGAGACATTCAAAGACCCAGCAGAAAAGCCAAGGCGAAAGGCAAGTCTTAAAGAGACAGAGAGCGCACCAGAACTGCAGCTTGCAGACAAAATTCCAGATTTAGTCAATAAAATGAACAGCTTAAGAGCATCCAGGACACAACTGCAAAGACAAATAGATCATGCAAATAAACAAAAAGCAGCAAACCCCAATAGCGCAACCGCCTATGATGTGCTGATAGAGACTTTACGCACACAGCTTGCTGAAATTGTTAGTGACATTGAGACACTTGAGAAACAAATGGGGCCCATGGCAGAGAGATACAAGAACCTGGATCGGTTTGAGGAGTCTCAAAAGCTCCTAAAACACAGACAGATACCTGAACCCAGCTCAGTTCCCCCCTCACCATCAAAGCAGGAGACATCCTCACAGGAGCTGCTGTACAGGACCCCAGTGCTGCAAGATTCTGCCCCTTTTCGTGATACCAGCCAAGTAAGCCAACCACCCCCAGGGGGCAGCAGTGAGCAATCCCTGAAAGGTTCCAGCAATGGACTCTGTGTATCACAAGGCGCCCTCCCCCAGCCTGAGAATGGATGTGATGCAGCCAGTGACACTATGGAAGTTGGAGAGACCCCCCAAATTGCAACCCTGGGGTCACATCCGGGACATAGTGACACCTCTGAACTGTCCCCCAATCGAGGAAACAAGCAAGCAAGTCCCAATGCATTGCAATCTGTTTGGGACAATGAACAGCCTGCGGTTTCTGATAGTAATGGGACTGAATCGTCTGCATGCACTAATAATGTTTTTCCTCCCACAGGTGACCGACCACAGGTAGCGGGTCCCCCGCAATCAAGACCCCGCAGTGATATTACTGGCAATGCATCTGGCCACGCTCCTCCTCAGAATGCCTGGAGCCGTGGTGCCCCATCTTTTAGCCCCGGCTTACATTACACCGGTCAGGCATTTAAGAGGAGGAACGTGGTAAGATTTAAGAATAAGGGGGCAAAGGAAGATCTGCCAGACAGGAGACATGTGATCCGGGAGCTCCTGTGTAACCAGATGGGGTTCACACCCGCAGATATATTGGCCGTCATAAACCTCCCAGACAGGCAGGGCTACGATATAAGCTTCAAGCTCATGGCCAGCTTGGACAGGTTCTGGGCAAGTGTAACAAAGTTTAGGGGCGCTGAGGGATGGGACCAGTTTATCCTTATCCCGGTATCAAAGCCGGGCACTGTGAGCGTTAACATCTTGTTCTGGAATGAGTCCGTCCCCCCGCAGGATATTGTGATATGGCTGAGGAGACATTGTGATATGGTGTCTGACCTGACAAAGTGTCTTGATGATGATGGGATCTGGACGGGAGGCTGGAGGGTGCTGGTGAAGCTCAGGCAGCACAGTAATGTTACCTTACATTTGCCCAACTCCTTCTTTATTGGCCGTGAGAGGGGGGTGTGTTTCTATGCCGGTCAGCCACGCTTGTGCTTTAAGTGTGGGAAGGCCGGTCATGTGGCCGGAGTGTGTACTGTAGTGAAGTGTAACCTGTGCGGGGAGATTGGTCACACCAGCGCCATGTGTACAAATGTCCGGTGTAACTTGTGTGGTCAGATGGGTCATTACCATAAGGACTGCTCGGAGGCCTTCCATAACCTCTATAGCCAGGCTGCGGAGGAGCTGGAGGCAGCAGGTGAGGTTACAGAGGAGGAGGCTCTGATGACTGGGCAGATAGTAACAAGGCCAGGGTCTGAGACAACTGAGATAAGAGATCAGACAGATGTAACCCCACAGCCTGTGGCCACCATCCCACAGCCAGCACCGGGGCAAGCTGATAGCCCATCTTCCCCTGTAGCCCCTTCCCCTGCTATGGCCCATTGCCCTGCTCCAGCCTCTTCTGCAGATAGTAAAGCCCCTGGTGATAAGAGAGGGAAAAAAAAAGACAAGTCCACCCGCAGACCAGAGGGCGCATGGTCCCTAGTCCAAAAGCCAGGGAAAAAGCCCAAGGGCAGAACAGATACAACAGTGACAGTTACATCAAACCGATATAACATACTGTCTGAGTCAGGTGCAGATCTTTCTGGGCACGATACTATGGAGCTGGAGCAAGAGTTAAAGCGTATAACCCGAGAATGTGACTCGGGGTCAGAGGAGGACCCACAGACTAAGAAAAAGTCACCAGCAGCTATAGACCCGATAGACTCCGATATGGAAGTGACTGGCAGGCAGGACGACTCTGATGATTCAGATCTATGATGGGCTCTGCATAATGATGGCACCTAACCCCTGACCTGTAACCTGATGTATCTGCACTGAGTAATCATTAGAAGTATAGACACGATAGATAATGTATAGTATGTAGTATTCTGCTGTGTTATGTTTATTGTATACAAGTATACGTTATCTTTATATTATGTATTAATGCTGATTAGCTGAGTTTTGTTTGTTTGTTTACCAATAAAAATTCCCTTATACCCTAATAGAGTGTAAGCTCTTCTCCTCCTGTATCCTCCCTTATACCCTAATAGAGTGTAAGCTCTTCTCCTCCTGTATCCTCCCTTATACCCTAATAGAGTGTAAGCTCTTCTCCTTCTGTATCGTCCCTTATACTCTAATAGATTGTAAGCTCTTCTCCTTCTGTATCCTCCCTTATACCCTAATAGATTGTAAGCTCTTCTCCTTCTGTATCCTCCCTTATACCCTAATAGATGGTTAAGGTGGGAGGAGGTGTGTGAGTGAGCTCTGCAGGTGCTGTGAATGTCTGGCTCTAGCCCAGGGCCTGGCTGCCTTGGGTGGGGTCGCTCCCCAGGTGAGCTCCAGGCTTCTGGGTCTGAATCTTGAGTCCATGTTAGAGACCCTCTGGCTACTGAATATGCTGCTGACCGGCTGACTGCGGTGGATTACAATGAAGGTGGAAGAGTCTTTATGGAAGAAAGTTACAGTAAAGTAAGTGAAGCTGGAATGGAAGTGGTGGATAATAATGATGGGCCGTGTAGCAGTGTCTGTGTGCAGCATGTAATGGAGGGAGGGCGGCAGCCCCAGCAAAGTGACTGTGCTGATCCAGGCAGGGAGATCCAACAACCTGTTGTGATGAAGACTCAGCAGCCAGCTCAGGCCGGCAGTGGGAAGCAGCACAAGCTGAGGAGGACATCTTTGGAAAGACTGACAATGCAGGAAAACCTGCAGCAGAATGTGTGTGTGAGCCGAGAGTCCAGGGCCCTGCGATCCAAGACCCAGCCGGCCACCGGTGACCCCATAACTGGGGGGAAATCTGCTAAATCTGCCACTAGTCATAAATCTGGGAAGTTATCAGACAATGCAAATGCTGAGCTGGGGGCAAATGGCCACAAGTCTCCCAGGACTGAGGCAGCAGAGACATTCAGAGACCCAGCAGAAAAGCCAAGGCGCAAGGGAAGTCTTAAAGAGACAGAGCGCGCACCAGAACTGCAGCTTGCAGACAAAATTCCAGATTTAGTGAACAACATGAACAGCTTAAGAGCATCCAGGACACAACTGCAAAGACACATAGAGGAAATGAATAAACTAAAGACAGCAAACCCCAGCATGGCAGCCTTCTATGATGGGCTGTTAGAGACTTGCCGCACACAGCTTGCTGCAATTAATAGAGACATTGAGACACTTGAGAAACAAATGGGGCCCATGGCAGAGAGATACAAGAACCTGGATCAGTTTGAGGAGTCTCAGAAGCTCCTAAAACACAGACAGATACCTGAACCCAGCTCAGCCACGCCCTCACCATCAGAGCAGGAGGCATCCTCACAGGAGCTGCTGTACAGGACCCCAGTGCTGCAAGATTCTGCCCCTTCTTTTCCTGATGCCAGCCAAGTAAGCCAACCACCCCCAGGGGGCAGCAGTGAGCAATCCCTGAATAGCAATGAACTCTGTGTTTCACAAGGCGCCCTCCCCCAGCCTGATAATGGATGTGATGCAGCCAGTGACACTATGGAAGTTGGAGAGACCCCCCAAATTGCAACCCTGGGGTCACATCCGGGACATAGTGACACCTCTGAACTGTCCCCCAATCGAGGAAACAAGCAAGCAAGTCCCAATGCATTGCAATCTGTTTGGGACAATGAACAGCCTGCGGTTCCTGATAGTAATGGAACTAAATCGTCTGCATGCACTAATAATGTTTTTCCTCCCACAGGTGATCAGCCATAGGTAGCGGGTCCCCCGCAATCCAGACCCCGCAGTGATCATACTGGCAATGCATCTGGCCACGCTCCTCCTCAGAATGCCTGGAGTCGCGGTGCCCCATCTTTTAGTCCTGGCTTACATTACACCGGTCCGGCATTTAAGAGGAGGAACGTGGTAAGATTTAAGAATAAGGGGGCAAAGGAAGATCTGCCAGACAGGAGACATGTGATCCGGGAGCTCCTGTGTAACCAGATGGGGTTCACACCCGCAGATATCTTGGCCGTCATAAACCTCCCGGACAGGCAGGGATACGATATAAGCTTCAAGCTCATGGCCAGCTTGGACAGGTTCTGGGCAAGTGTGACAAAGTTTAGGGGCGCTGAGGGATGGGACCAGTTTATCCTTATCCCGGTATCAGAGACGGGCACTGTGAGCGTTAACATCTTGTTCTGGAATGAGTCCGTCCCCCCGCAGGATATCGTGATATGGCTGAGGAGACATTGTGATATGGTGTCTGACCTGACAAAGTGTCTTGATGATGATGGGATATGGACGGGAGGCTGGAGGGTGCTGGTGAAGCTCAGGCAGCACAGTAATGTTACTTAGAATTTGCCCAACTCCTTCTTTATTGGCCGTGAGAGGGGGGTGTGTTTCTATGCCGGTCAGCCACGCTTGTGCTTTAAGTGTGGGAAGGCTGGTCATGTGGCCGGAGTGTGTACTGTAGTGAAGTGTAACCTGTGCGGGGAGATTGGTCACACCAGCGCCATGTGTACAAATGTCCGGTGTAACTTGTGTGGTCAGATGGGTCATTACCGTAAGGACTGCTCGGAGGCCTTCCATAACCTCTATAGCCAGGCTGCGGAGGAGCTGGAGGCAGAAGGTGAGGTTACAGAGGAGGAGGCTCTGATGTCTGGGCAGATAGTAACAAGGCCAGGGTCTGAGACAACTGAGATAAGAGATCAGACAGATGTAACCCCACAGCCTGTGGCCACCATCCCACGGCCAGCACCGGAGCAAGCTGATAGCCCATCTTCCCCTGTAGCCCCTTCCCCTGCTATGGCTCATTGCTCTGCTCCGGCCTCTTCTGGAGATAGTAAAGCCCCTGGTGATAAGAGAAAGAAGAAAAAAGACAAGTCCACCCGCAGACCAGAGGGCACATGGTCCTTAGTCCAAAAGCCAGGGAAAAAGTCCAAGGGAAGAACGGATACAGCAGTGACAGTTACATCAAACCGATATAACGTACTTTCTGAGTCAGGTGCAGATATTTCTGGGCACGATACTATGGAGCTGGAGCAAGAGTTAAAGCGTATAGCCAGAGAATGTGACTCGGGGTCAGAGGAGGACCCACCGACTAAGAAAAAGTCACCAGCAGCTATAGACCCGATAGACTCTGATATGGAAATGACTGGCAGGCAGGACGACTCTGATGATTCAGATCTATGATGGTGGTGTGTTACTGCTCTACATAATGATGGCGCCTAACCCCTGATCTGTAACCTGATGTATCTTCACTGATTAACCATTAGAAGTATAGACACGATAGATAATGTATAGTATGTAGTATTCTGCTGTGTTATGTTTATTGTATACAAGTATACGTTTTCTTTATATTATGTATTAATGCTGATTAGCTGAGTTTTGTTTGTTTGTTTACCAATAAAAATTCCCTTATACCCTAATAAAGTGTAAGCTCTTCCTCCTCCTGTATCCTCCCTTATACCCTAATAGATTGTAAGCTCTTCTCCTCCTGTATCCTCCCTTATACCCTAATAGAGTGTAAGCTCTTCTCCTTCTGTATCCTCCCTTATACCCTAATAGATTGTAAGCTCTTCCTTCTCCTGTATCCTCCCTTATACCCTAATAGATTGTAAGCTCTTCTCCTTCTGTATCCTGCCTTATACCCTAATAGATTGTAAGCTCTTCCTCCTCTTGTATCCTCCTTTATACACTAATAGATTGTAACTTTTTTTATTAAGTAAAATCAAGCAATCATATACAATATATACAATAATAAATAAATAAAATAAAATAAATAATAACTAAACAAAAAGAAACAGGCCTAACAAATCGGCATATAATATCCATTATTCTATATACAATCCTATCTACAACCTAACACTACACTATACACAATTCAGCAGGAAGACTAAGAGACCCCGTCACCTGTGCACGCAGCCGTTCTTCAAAAATCTGTCGTTGTTATAAAAAATCTATGGGTGATAAGAGACAGAAAAGCCCACCCAGAGGGAAGTCATGAGGACTAAGGAGGCCTGATGTTCCTCCACACCTTCATCCAGGCCCCCCGTTCCCACCTGTCCCTCTCAAGCACCCGGATCTTGCCCACCTCATGCAGGATGTCATGCACCACCACCGGGACAGGGAGGACTTTCTTCCTAATGCAGAGCTGGCACCGTGCATTCCATGTGAAATAGCGAATCACTAGACTAACTATATATAAAGTGTCCAAACAAAAATCCCCTCTGTTCTTGAATGCCCCGTACACCCACTCAGCATAGGAAAGCTGGGAGAAGAAGGGGGCACCGAGGGCCAACCCCACCTGTTTACACACATCTACATTAAAGGGACACCAGAGCAGGAAGTGGTCCATAGTCTCCACCTCATCCTGACACTCCTCACGGAGACAAATTATCTCTGGCAGGCTGCGACTCTTCCGGATCCCCCTAAGTTAGAGTTTTCCTTGGAAGGAGAGCCAGGCTATATCCCGGTATTTCAAAGGAATTCTTGAGGAGTTAATAAGCCTCAAACCCTCCCTCATGATGGAGCCTGGGCAATCCCTGAGGAACAATGGCTCATGAAAAGCCAGACCCAGGACAAGACTCACCAGAAGCTTCCTCGGAGGAGATCTCATGTCCTCTGCCGTCAATTGCCATTGCCGAAGTATTTTCAAGCACGGGGCAACATAGGCCGGGAGCTGAGCCTGAGGAACTCGAGGGCTTTTCACCCGGCCACCATTCTCCCAGTCTCACAGGAAGGGCTTAAACCAGGACTGGAAAATACCCACCCAGCCAGGCGGGCTCTCTGCCAACATGCTTCCAAAATTATGTTTCAGAAACAAGAGAGAGAAAAACACTACTGGGTTGACCATCCCTAGGCCACCCTCCCGCCTGGATAGGTAAGTGACATTTCTTTTCACCAGGTTCATGCGGTTTCCCCATAACATCTGGAAAAACACGCTGTAGACCCTGGTGTAGAGAGATACTGGCAAAACACAGACGAAGCTGATGTATAAAAAGATGGGGATCAGGTAGGTCTTGATAAGGTCAACCCTTTCCCTGAGAGACATTTTCCAGCTCTTCCAGACTGCAACCTTGGCATTGGCAATTTCCAGCCTGCTCTCCCAGTTTTTTTGGCCATAATCACCAGGACCGAATTTAATGCCAAGGATCTTAATTTCCTGCTGGGGCATTGGGAAGGCGTCCGGAAGTTCGAAGCCCTCACCCTCCTCACCCATCCAGAAAACTTCACTCTTCTCATGATTGACCTTGGAGCCCGACGCTTCTGTATACTGTGCTATTAGAGAGGCCACCTCCTCTGCCTCATTTGTCCCAGAGACAATCACAGATACATCATCAGCATAGGCAATGACCTTCAGAGGAGGCTCACCAGGCACACCCAGAGGAACCCCACATAACATGCTGCTCTTGACCCTCCTTATAAAGGGATCGATTGCAAACACATACAGTAGGGGACTCAGAGGGCATCCCTGTCGCACACCAGAGCCAACTTCGAAAGGCCTTCCAACCCAACCATTAACAAGAGGGAAGCTCTCAGCCCCTTCATACAGGGTTTGTAGCCAATTAATGAGCCGCCCCGGCAGGCCGTACTTACCAAGAAGCAGTCATAGGTACTCATGATTGACCCTATCAAAAGCCTTTGCCTGGTCTAACGCCAAAAAGTACTTTCCCTAGCCTGCAGCCCTGCATCGCTCCAAGGCCTCCCGGACAGCTAAAACCGCTGAGAAGGTGCTTCTACCTTGGATGGAGCAGTGCTGATGACGGGAAAGCAGTTGCTCCGCTACTGACGACAAGCGCCAGAACAAAATCTTTGCCAGTATCTTTCTATCGACATTGAGAAGGCTGATGGGGCGCCAGTTCTCAATCATCGAAGAGTCCTTTCCTTTTGACAGAAGGATCACAGCCGAGCGCCTCATGGAGGGAGGGAGGGAACCCTCTGCCAGACAGCAATTAAAGACCTCCACCAAATGTGGTGTGTAGCGATAACCCTTATCGCCGGAGGGCTTCACCGCCCGAGACGTCCTTTTCCCAATCGTAAGAGGTGCTGCTGGAATTCCAGAGTCGTCCGTGAGGAAACAGGAACAGCCCTTACAAGGGCTAGGGAATTGTAATATAGCGTTTCCCTCAATAAGAGACAGAACTCAGTATTGAGGGTGAAGGTGAAGTGTCTTTATTAGTGCCACTCTAGGCCTTATATACACAAGTCTCCATGCAATGGGACCTCCCCCGTGGACCTCATGACAAATACACAGACCAACTCTGCTGGTGACGCAATCAGCAAAACAATAGGCGTCTGTAATACACTCAATCAGAACAATGCCATTGCCTGTGACGTAATCAATTAACACAAAGGCAGTTTATAATACAATCCAAACTACAATGACCTAATTAAGAAAAGGCCAGTGAATGACCCGGTGGGCAACTGAATAGTGATGACATCCAAAAGACAGAGCGTCTGTCACAATGCCCCCTTTTTGTGGAACACCCGGCAGACCCGGATTGACCCTGTTCGGGTTAACGTGGGGCTGTCCGGACTCTTGTTATGGGCAGAGTTCTGTGTAAGGACAAGTCTGCACATAGTGAGTAACCGGACTAAACATTGACGTGGGCTGTACATAGGAATCGGTCATGGGTGGGGTCCAAACACTGGGATATTGTGGCGTTGGTGAGTTCAGCACCAAAGTCCTTGGTTGGATGTGTGCACAGGTGCTTTGCTTTCTTATAGCTGGCCCAAGTTTCAATCTCTTTCCATGGAAGCTGATCGGAGAATCCACAATCTTCTGCACATCTACATCATCGTAAAAGTAGACAAAACCATAACCCTTAGAAACGCCAGAGGCATCCCTAATAATTTTGACACTCTTTACAGCGCCATACTTTGAAAAAACATCCTTAATTTCAGGCTGATTAATCCGACGGCCAATGCCCCCAACAAAAATAGTGTTTGGCATACGTTTCCCTTCTGGAAGGACGTAACCTGATGGCTGATCCTCTTCTTGGCTTCTTGTAACAGACATGACGTGATGCAGACGAAACCCCTGGGTCTCCCCGACCAGTGGGCTGGAGTCGGCAGCTCGGGCTGGAGACCGGGCTGTAACAGGGTTGACGCTGGCTGGTCCAGAGGTAGCGTAGGCAGAAGTCATTGGTCCTAGATCATTTCCCAATAGTACTTCTGCTGGTAAGTTGTCCATAAGTCCCACCTGTACCCTGCCGGATCCAGCGCCCCAGTCAAGATGTACTCGGGCGGTGGGGAGTCGAAACACAGCTCCTCCCGCCACCCTTACTGCAACGGTGTGTCCAGTGCGGTCTTTGTTCTTGACCAAATGAGGTTGAAGCAAGGTAAGTGTGGCTCCGGTGTCGCGTAATCCTTGCGCGGTGCGCCCATTGACTCGTACCTCCTGGCAATGGTGCTGTCGGTTATCTTGGATGGCCGCTTGTACGGGATCAGCTTCATACAGTACCCCCAGGTACTCTTCCGAACTGCTCTCAGCTTCCAAACAGTGTGCCACAGGAGTACGGGAGGTGGAAGGTTGCTTTTGCCCCCACGTGTTTCGGGGAGGCTCTAGGGCGCAATCACTGCGATAATGTCCCCATTGTTTGCAACAATGGCACTGAACTGTGGAGAGGTTCGGTTGCTGCGCTGGCCTATGTGGCCCAGAGTCACGAGTTGGCGCTGAAGCCACAGGTGCTTGAAATTTGATGGGAGGTTGTGGTTTTGGAGCGGACTGTTCTGTCCGGCGAGCATCAGTGTACTCGTCGGCTAGACGAGCAGCCTCAGGTAGCGTTAGAGGCCTCCGGTCACGTACCCACTCTCTGGTTGCAGGGCATTGAGAAAATGTTCTAGTAAAAACAACTGTAGTACATCCTCAGCGGTCGTGGCTTTGCATCCCGTGACCCAGTGTGATGCTGTACGATGGAGGCGACATGCCCACTCCGTGTAAGAATCCCCTCCCTTCTTTTGGGATTCCCGAAATCGTCGCCTGTAGGCTTCCGGGGTGACAGCGTACCGGGCTAACAAAGCCTCCTTTACCAGATGGTAGTGTGGTAAGTCCGCATCAGGGATGGCCCGGAAAGCATCGGAAGCTTTCCCAGATAGTTTCCCTGATAATATGGTGACCCATTCCTCCGTGGGTACCCGGTGTAAAGCGCACTGGCGTTCAAAATCGGCCAAAAATCCGTCAATCTCGTCGTCACTTTCCTGGAAGGACTTAAATGCTGCAAATGGAATCTTTCTCCCCCCAGTGTAACTGAGGCTGAGAGGCTGCTGGGTTGAAAGTCGCCGATCTTCCCTTCGCTTACTGGCCTCTGCCTCCGCTGCGGCGAAGACTCGGTCGATCAGTTCCTGTGATGGATTCGGGCCATAGACCGACAATCTGTTCCGAACCGCTTGAACAAGAGCAGCGTCTTCCTCGATCTCTATATTGGTTTCGGTCCTCACTGCTGCACGATCCATTTCGATCAGCTCGGCTATCAGTTCCTGACGTGGGCGGTTGCTAGCTGACCTTCCCCGGCTCTCGAGTAGATCCTTCAGGGTCAGCCTTTTCAACTTGTCCTACTGACTCTCCATCAGGGTAGCACTCTCTCTGGGTAGAAAGGACCATCCGACCGCTTGCCACCAATTGTAGCGATAACCCTTATCGCCGGAGGGCTTCACCGCCCGAGACGTCCTTTTCCCAATCGTAAGAGGTGCTGCTGGAATTCCAGAGTCGTCCGTGAGGAAACAGGAACAGCCCTTACAAGGGCTAGGGAATTGTAATATAGCGTTTCCCTCAATAAGAGACAGAACTCAGTATTGAGGGTGAAGGTGAAGTGTCTTTATTAGTGCCACTCTAGGCCTTATATACACAAGTCTCCATGCAATGGGACCTCCCCCGTGGACCTCATGACAAATACACAGACCAACTCTGCTGGTGACGCAATCAGCAAAACAATAGGCGTCTGTAATACACTCAATCAGAACAATGCCATTGCCTGTGACGTAATCAATTAACACAAAGGCAGTTTATAATACAATCCAAACTACAATGACCTAATTAAGAAAAGGCCAGTGAATGACCCGGTGGGCAACTGAATAGTGATGACATCCAAAAGACAGAGCGTCTGTCACATGGTGCCAGGATGGTCTTAAAACATTTATAAAATTCAGCTGTCAGACCATCTGACCCGGGCGACTTTTTGATGGCAAGGTGATCAATCGCACTTACCACCTCATCGGCAGTGACCGGCTCTGTCAAGCTAGTGATAGAACGGTCACCATTTTCCAATCCTGGAGTAGAGTCCAGGAAACTTTCCATCTTTGCCCGGTCAAGAACCTTTCTGCCCAGGAGGTCAGCATAAAAGGACCTAATGATCTCCAGGATCCCAGATTTAGATCTTACCAGGGAACCTGTGCTATCCTTCAGACCAAGGACAGTCTTGAGAGCTGCAGCCTGTCTGCAATTCTGATAGGGATCGGGTGAGTGGTATTTCCCATAATCCCTTTCCAGAACCAGAGAAGCATGCCGGTCATACTGACACTTCCTGAGGAGAAGCTTGACTTCAGAGATTGCCCCTTGATCTCCACCATTCGAGACAAGGATGTCAAGTTTCCTCCGCAAGCGCTGGTAGGCAATGTATTTATCAAGCTGTTTTCTTTTTCCTAGGCCCCTGAAAAGCCCAGCAATTCTCATTCTGGTCAGCTCCCACCACTCAGACCTGCTGCTGCAAAAATCCTTAATGGAAACCTGTGCCTGAAAAAAATCCTCAAAAGATTGTCTTACCCCCTCCTCCTCAAGGAGAGCCGAATTCATCCTCCAGATGCCCCTTCCTCTAGGGGGTGTGTCAGAGGCATTCAAGACCATCGATAGTAAAAGGTGATCGGAGAACTCGACCGCCTGCAGCCGCGGAGGCTGAGAAGCCGAGCCCTCCTTCAAAAAAACCCTGTCTATTCTACTCTGACTGCTACCTCGCTGAAAAGTGAAGCCCGTGAGGTCCGGGGAGTGCTTAATGTGCACATCTTCCAGACCTGCCTCTCTAACCATGCTATTCAAAAAGAGACTATCGCAGCCCAGCTTGCCTTTGAAGCCTCTCCTGTCCATGGGCCTAGTCACGGTGTTAAAATCACCTCCAAAGACTACTGGCCGGGCTGTAAAAAGGAACGGCTTGATCTTTGTAAGGAGGCATTTCCTGTCCCACTTAGTTTGGGGTCCATAGATATTTGTTAGGCGCAGGTCCTGCCCCCTTACAATGACGTCCAAGACCATGCACCTCCCGATCTCCACCTCAATGACTCGCCGACAAGTTACCATGTCGGTGTCACGAGCCCTGTACAAACCCAGAGACACTCACCTGTCCTTCGGTCCCACGTCGGCGGCTCCCGCTCGGCCAGCGTGCGGGCTGGGCGGCGTCTCTGCCAGGCGGCGGCTCGGCGTCTCCTCTCCCCGGCCGCCGCTCGGCTGTTTCCGCCCCGAGCGGCCGCTCGGCTCTTTCCATCGCGAGCGGCTGCTCGGGCGGTCTCCTCTCCGACGGCCTCGGGAGCGGCCGCGCCACGGCCGTCTTGGCGCGCTGCCGGCGCGCAGTTCCATACACGCGCGCGCGTCACTCACTGGTGTTTATGCCCTCCGGCGGCGCTGCACACAGGGCGCCCGCCGGAGGTAATTGGATTGGGCCAATGAGCTCAGTACTTGGCAGTTTGAATGGGGCAATCAGCCTCAGGTTCCTATGTTGCACCAATCAAATCCCCTTTCCTGTCCCATCACTCCTATAAAGCTGCTCACTCTGCACTTGTTCCTTGCCCGTGATAGCGTGCTGCTGGGTGTGATTGTGATTGCTATTTTCCTTACGATTCTGCCGTGTATGACCATTCCTGATTGCCGCCTGGACCGACCTTGCTTGTTTTTGACCACGATTCCTGCCTGCTCCTCTGTACCGCGTATCTCTGACCTCCTGGTGTGACCTTTGGCTAGCCCTGACCATTCTTCCGTCTCAATCCTTTTGTTCCGTGCTTCCTTGGACTGATCACCCGTGTATGACCTCTGCCCGTTTGTCTTACCAGTCTTGTTCCTGGTTCGTCCACCTTCCCCTGCATAAGTCAGCATCCTTTGTGCTAACAAGTCCTGGGGGCAACCGTGTCCGGTGAGGCGTATCCTGCGTCCCGGCAAACGGGGGCTTGGCTATAGGCGAAGAAAGCAGCGGAGATTGGGGGTTGCTGACTTATTGGAAGGAAGACGTCCCACGGGACCTGACAGTCGGTTTTAAAAAGCACCGCCACTCCGCTGTAAGGCTCGGCCGCAAGAGACCAAAAGGAGGGTCCGTGCCTCCACTCCCGCTTCACAGCGTGAATGTCGGCCAGACTGGCCAATCTGGTCTCCTGCAAAAACAAAATGTCAGCATCATACTGGCTGAGAAAAAATAAGGCCATAAAACTAGCGCTTACTGATTTAATGCTGGCAACATTAATGGTTGCCACCTTTATCGGAGGGGGAACTGCCATCAGAGTCATTCGGGAGAATGTCTCTTAGCCTTCCCTCCGGCCTCACTATCGGATCCCTCATGCTTACTGGAGGAGGCTGGTGTTTCCTCCTCCATATCTGAGGCCTCAGAATCAAAAGAAGAAATCTCTATTGAGTCCTCAGAAAGTACCTCAAACCGGTTGAAGAGCTGCACCCCATGGCTCTTCCCCGGTTCTGGCACACCATTGTCCTTTTTTCTTTTCTTCTTGGTGGCAAACCTGAGAGCAAGGTAATCCTGATCCTCAGGGGAGAGTCCAGACCACGCTGTCTTGGGATCTGAACTCCCACCCTGCTCAGAAGGGGGTGCAGGATCAGGATCACCTAGCCCCAGCCTGCAAGGTTTTACAGCAGGGGCCACAATTACTGGGACCCCCTTGGTACTTGCAGTGCCAGCCCCCCGGGCCGCCTCAGCTATTAAATTACTAGATCTTACATTGGTGGTTGCTGACTTGGGGGCAGACTGTGGATTCACCTTAGGGGCCCCTGCAGATGGTACAAGAGCGGGCGCAGGAGCCTCAGGAACCCCCAGCTGAGTGGGGGGAGGGACTGTAGACGGGACAGCACGGGAATGTTCCTCCCTATCCAGCCGCAGCATTTCCTGCACCACTTCCCTGTCCAGGTTGTGCCAGGCCTCAGGACACTGACTATAAGGGTGGCCGAGCTGGTTACATAGATTACATCGGATTGTATTGCAGTCCTTAGCCAAGTGTCCCAAGCCCTGGCACAACGAGCACCTAAGAAGCGAGCAGGAGGAGCTGAAGTGACCCTTGGCCCCACATTTATGGCAAACCTTGGGCTGACCAGGATAAAAGATGGTCAGCCGGTCACGGCCAATATAGGCTGAAGATGGCAAGTGGGTGATCTGGTTGCCATTCCTGGGGAGCCTCAGGGTCACTGACCAGCCCCCAGTCCAGATATCCCGATCGTCTAGGATCTTCTTCAGGGGAGTGAGAACATCACCATCAGCCAGACAGCCAAATCAGAGGGGGGAATGGACTCATTTCTAACCAGTATGGTGACATTTTTGACGAGCTGCTGTCTGGAGACCTGGATGGGAGTTAACCCCTTCCAGGAAGGATCTTGTTTCAGCAGTTCGTACCGCTCCCAAAATAAATCCATCCCTTCTGGTCTGACGAAACTCAAGTCATGTTCTGCATTCCCTACTGGACTGATCAGGGCAAAAATGTCTGCGGCTGTAAATCCCATGCAAGGATGAGATCCACCACCGCCCGCCGGGTGATAACTGGCCCCTCCCCCTCCCACTTAAGCTGGACCAGGTTGCGCCTATTAAAGCCGCTGGCAGGGGCATTGGCCTCACTGGGCACAGATGCCCTTTCACCAGCAGCTTCTCCTCCGCGCCTGGCAACCTGGGCATAGGACACAGGGGACTGCACTGCAGCACCAACAGCATTATTGGCCCTACTCCCTGTGCCACCTCGCTGGATGAAATACAGGGTCAGGGCGGACAGCAGGGACCCCAGCATTAGGTGGCACAGTCTTCTTATTGTCCACCTGAGGTGCAGGTGAGGGGACAGTCACAACATCAGCAGCAGTCACAGCATCAGTCACAGCAGAAAGTCCAACAATAGAATTAACCCCTGTGGACTCAACCCCAGACACAGCAGCAGTAACAGGAGCAACAACATCAGTAACAGCACCCAAACCAGCTGAAGCAGAAACAATAGAAGCCCTGCCAGCCAGACCCAAACCTGCGGGTGAGTCACCCATGGCCCCAGGCCCACCAAGTTCGGCGCACCCAGGAACCCGGATGGGTGCCAGGATGGTAATTACGGCTGGCGCCACCTCACCCTTTTCAGAGCAAGGAGCGCCACAGTCTTCTATACCCCCTGACACAGCGCCTATGGCACACTCCGCAGGTTGGCTGGACAGATGGACGTTGTCCTTAGCTGGCATGGGCTCCTCAGGCTGGCGGCTGTCCTCTGGAAGATCTGCTCCAGTAGGGGCTTCCTGGATGCCCAGCGATGTCACGCACTCCTGATGTGTTGCCTCAGCAAGAAAGTCTTCCAATGCTGGTTCTGGGGCTCCCAGCTCTGCTACTGCTGCAACCATCGGGGTCTCATCCACATGGTCGGCCTCTTCCTCCTTCACAGTGGGGCCTGAGCGCTGCATGGATTTAAATCGCTCCTCGTTTTTATACTTTTCTTTAAAGGCCCCACTGCTTGCTTTAAGGGACGCAACTAGCTTTTCCTGCTGCCGACATGCTGATTCAAGCTCAGCTAAGTCTGCTTTATTTGTCCGCTTATCCAATCCCCGCGTCTTGCTAGTGTCCATTTTCTTTTTCTTTAATGCAATTTTCATCTTGCAAAGCTTCTCCTCCTCCTTTGCCACACTGCACAAATTACTGCATACACGGATGCGAAAAGCTGACAAACTCTCACCGGGCTGGGGCACCGTGGTGTTACTAGCGCCGCTGGTGGAAGCAGTCCCGGGATCCGGAGGTTTAATATTCCTTCGGGGGTACCGGCGTGACTCACCCCCGGAATCATCCATGCTGCCTGGGAAGTCACTCCCAGGAAAGCCCCAGGCTTCACAGGCCTCCGGTAATTAGGAGCAGTTGTGTGTTCTGGCTCTCACAGTGTGTGACCACCTAATAGATCGTTAAGGTGGGAGGAGGTGTGTGAGTGAGCCCTGCAGGTGCTGTGAATGTCTGGCTCTAGCCCAGGGCCTGGCTGCCTTGGGTGGGGTCGCTCCCCAGGTGAGCTCCAGGCTTCTGGGTCTGAATCTGGAGTCCATGTTAGAGACCCTCTGGCTACTGAATATGCTGCTGACCGGCTGACCGCGGTGGATTACAATGAAGGTGGAAGAGTCTTAATGGAAGAAAGTTACAGTAAAGTAAGTGAAGCTGGAATGGAAGTGGTGGATAATAATGATGGGTCGTGTAGCAGTGTCTGTGTGCAGCATGTAATGGAGGGAGGGCGGCAGCCCCAGCAAAGTGACTGTGCTGATCCAGGCAGGGAGATCCAACAACCTGTTGTGATGGACACTCAGCAGCCAGCTCAGGCCGGCAGTGGGAAGCAGCACAAGCTGAGGAGGACATCTTTGGAAAGACTGACAATGCAGGAAAACCTGCAGCAGAATGTGTGTGTGAGCCAAGAGTCCCGAGCCCTGCGATCCAAGACCCAGCCGGCCACCGGTGACCCCATAACTGGGGGGAAATCTGCTAAAACTGCCACTGGACATAAATTTGGGAAGTTATCAGACAAGGCAAATGCTGAGCTGGGGGCAAATGGCCACAAGTCTCCCAGGACTGAGGCAGCAGAGACATTCAAAGACCCAGCAGGAAAGCCAAGGCGAAAGGTAAGTCTTAAAGAGACAGAGCACGCACCAGAACTGCAGCTTGCAGACAAGATTCCAGATTTAGTGAACAACATTAACAGCTTAAGAGCATCCAGGACAGAGCTGCAAAGACACATAGAAGGAATAAATAAAATAAAGGCAGAAAACCCCAGCATGGCAGCCTTCTATGATGGGCTGTTAGAGACTTGCCGCACACAGCTTGCTGCAATTGATAGAGACATTGAGACACTTGAGAAACAAATGGGGCCCATGGCAGAGAGATACAAGAACCTGGATCGGTTTGAGGAGTCTCAGAAGCTCCTAAAACACAGACAGATACCTGAACCCAGCTCAGCCACCCCCTCACCATCAGAGCAGGAGACATCCTCACAGAAGCTGCTGTACAGGACCCCAGTGCTGCAAGATTCTGCCCCTTCTTTTCCTGATGCCTGCCAAGTAAGCCAACCACCCCCAGGGGGCAGCAGTGAGCAATCCCTATATGGCTCCAGCGATGGACTCTGTGTTTCACAAGGAGCCCTCCCTCAGCCCGCGAATGGATGTGATGCAGCCAGTGACACTATGGAAGTTGGAGAGACCCCCCAAATTGCAAGCCCGGGATCACATCCGGGACATAGTGACACCTCTGAACTGTCCCCCAATCGAGGAAACAAGCAAGCAAGTCCCAATGCATTGCAATCTGTTTGGGACAATGAACAGCCTGCGGTTCCTGATAGTAATGGGACTGAATCGTCTGCATGCATTAATAATGTTTTTCCTCCCACAGGTGACCGACCACAGGTAGCGGGTCTCCCTCAATCCAGACCCCGCAGTGATAATACTGGCAATACATCTGGCCACGCTCCTCCTCAGAATGCCTGGAGTCGCGGTGCCCCATCTTTTAGATCCGGCTTACATTACACCGGTCAGGCATTTAAGAGGAGGAACGTGGTAAGATTTAAAGTGGACCAACACCCAGGATTTTGACTATCCTGGGTCTTGGTCCACTTCGGTGGGGCACCCCCGATCGGGGTGCCCCGCTGTGTGAAACCCCCCCATAACCCCCCGTAAAACTCACCTCTCCCCGCTCCCAGCGCCGACGTACAAGCGAGGATCAGGAACGTCTAAGCGGCAGCCGCCGCCGCCGCCTCCCTCGCGTCACTTTTGACGCGCGCGCGCCCGCACCGGCCATTCGCAGACGGCCGGCGCGGGCGCGCGCACGCCTACAGGAGCGCGAGGGAGGCGGCGGCGGCCGGCTGCTGCCGAAGATAAGGTAAGGAGTTTGGGGTGTTTGGGGGGGTTTCACCCCGCGGGACATCCCGATCTCGGATGTCCCGCGGGGTGGGGGGTGATCGGCCCGGGAATCTTATAGATTCCCGGGCCGATCACCCGTGGGTGTTGGTCCACTTTAAGAATAAGGGGGCAAAGGAAGATCTGCCAGACAGGAGACATGTGATCCGGGAGCTCCTGTGTAACCAGATGGGGTTCACACCCGCAGATATCTTGGCCGTCATAAACCTCCCGGACAGGCAGGGATACGATATAAGCTTCAAGCTCATGGCCAGCTTGGACAGGTTCTGGGCAAGTGTGACAAAGTTTAGGGGCGCTGAGGGATGGGACCAGTTTATCCTTATCCCAGTGTCAAAGCCGGGCACTGTGAGCGTTAACATCTTGTTCTGGAATGAGTCCGTCCCCCCGCAGGATATTGTGATATGGCTGAGGAGACATTGTGATATGGTGTCTGACCTGACAAAGTGTCTTGATGATGATGGGATCTGGACGGGAGGCTGGAGGGTGCTGGTGAAGCTCAGGCAGCACAGTAATGTTACCTTACATTTTCCCAACTCCTTCTTTATTGGCCGTGAGAGGGGTGTGTGTTTCTATGCCGGTCAGCCACGCTTGTGCTTTAAGTGTGGGAAGGCTGGTCATGTGGCCGGAGTGTGTACTGTAGTGAAGTGTAACCTATGCGGGCAGATTGGTCACACCAGCGCCATGTGTACAAATGTCCGGTGTAACTTGTGTGGTCAGATGGGTCATTACCATAAGGACTGCTCGGAGGCCTTCCATAACCTCTATAGCCAGGCTGCGGAGGAGCTGGAGGCAGCAGGTGAGGTTACAGAGGAGGAGGCTCTGATGTCTGGGCAGATAGTAACAAGGCCAGGGTCTGAGACAACTGAGATAAGAGATCAGACAGATGTAACCCCACAGCCTGTGGCCACCATCCCACGGCCAGCACCGGAGCAAGCTGATAGCCCATCTTCCCCTGTAGCCCCTTCCCCTGCTATGGCCCATTGCCCTGCTCCAGCCTCTTCTGCAGATAGTAAAGCCCCTGGTGATAAGAGAGGGAAAAAAAAAGACAAGTCCACCCGCAGACCGGAGGGCGCATGGTCCCTATCCAAAAGCCAGGTAAAAAGCCCAAGGGCAGAACAGATACAACAGTGACAGTTACATCCAACCGATATAACATACTGTCTGAGTCAGGTGCAGATATTTCTGGGCACGATACCATGGAGCTGGAGCAAGAGTTAAAGCGTATAGCCAGAGAATGTGACTAGGGGTCAGAGGAGGACCCACCGACTAAGAAAAAGTCACCAGCAGCTATAGACCCTATAGACTCTGATATGGAAGTGACTGGCAGGCAGACTCTGATGATTCAGATCTATGATGGTGTTTAATGTGTTACTGCTCTACATAATGATGGCGCCTAACCCCTGATCTGTAACCTGATGTATCTTCACTGAGTATTCATTAAGAGTATAGACACGATAGATAATGTATAGTATGTAGCATTCTGCTGAGTTATATTTATTGTATACAAGTATACGTATATCTTTATATTATGTATTAATGCTGATTAGCTGAGTTTGTTTGTTTGTTTACCAATAAAAATTCCCTTATACCCTAATAGAGTGTAAGCTCTTCTCCTCCTGTATCCTCCCTTATACCCTAATAGATTGTAAGCTCTTCTCCTTCTGTATCCTCCCTTATACCCTAATAGATTGTAAGCTCTTCTCCTTCTGTATCCTCCCTTATACCCTAATAGACTGTAAGCTCTTCTCCTCCTGTATCCTCCCTTATACCCTAATAGATTGTAAGCTCTTCTCCTCCTGTATCCACCGTTATGCCCTAATAGAGTGTAAGCTCTTCTCCTTCTGTATCCTCCCTTATACCCTAATAGAGTGTAAGCTCTTCTCCTCCTGTATACTCCCTTATACTCTAATACAGTGTAAGCTCTTCTCCTCCTGTATCCTCCCTTATACCCTAATAGAGTGTAAGCTCTTCTCCTCCTGCATCCTCCCTTATACCCAAATAGATTGTAAGCTCTTTTCCTCCTGTATCCTCCCTTATACCCTAATAGATTGTAAGCTCTTCTCCTTCTGTATCCTCCCTTATACCCTAATAGAGTGTAAGCTCTTTTCCTCCTGTATCCTCCCTTATACCCTAATAGATTGTAAGCTCTTCTCCTTCTGTATCCTCCCTTATACCCTAATAGACTGTAAGCTCTTCTCCTCCTGTATCCTCCCTTATACCCTAGTAGAGTGTAAGCCCCAAGTATTTTTTGTGCCGACACAAAAACCCTATTATATATCAAATCTATATAAATAAATAACCTCTTAAAAAATCAAACTTCCTAAACGTATCTAACAGAAAACTGCATATAAAAAAGTGCTAGTGTGATAATCACATACAGTACAATGAAAAAAGTGCAATAATGAAATATATAAAGTGCCTAGTGCATAACGAGTGTATAAATACAATTGATACTAAACTATAGAAACTCATGTACAGATATTGCACAATACAATCCGCCCCCAGAGGAACAAACCAACACTGATCATCAACAAATATAAACCAGTGAAGACAAAAAATAGTGAACAATACATATAAAGTGCATGTGCCAGCAATTTTCAAAGGGTTACCATACAGTATGAAAACAGCCTACAGACAAAATGCACGATAGGGGGAAATGCAGGATGACACCCGCGCCCGCGGCTCCTGTGCCGCTTCACAGGGTGAGGGTAAGGTCACAAATGTGTGTTGTCGCACTTAAATACTCACCCCACCACCTGCGTGTTCGCGCTCCCGCCATTTCGTGCGGCCCGGCGTGTTCCGCCGCACCCGCATCATACTCAAATAGAGTGAGCCCTTTACTGCGCTCACGTGATGCAGTCACCTGACCTCCCGCGTGGCCTAGGTCATGCAGGCGTCAGTCTGCCCACAACCATGGCAACAGTAAGCGCGCTGTCATGCGTTTAGCAGGAAAAAGGTGATGGGACGTAATCTCTGCAGCCGAGTATGCTGCAGTACACTGCCACAGCCACAGCTCCGCACAATGTAAAGGCGTTAGCAGAGCACAACAGGCTGGGGTGCCCCAGGTGAAAAGGACCAAAACCCAGGATAGTCAAAATCATGGGTTTTGGGCCACTTTAAGAAAAAAAAACTGAAAAAAAAAAAAAGAAAGCAAACTATTCAAAGCCATAAAAAACGTTAATTCTTTCTCGGAGAAGATGTCAGGAAAATCTCCCTTCGGAACTAAACTTTTCAAACCTGCCGTCCACTCGTTTCCTTTCTTCTTCTTTTTATGTTTTACCTTCTGAAATTAATTTTTTCGCTAAATGCGAAACTCCGGCTAAACGGGAAACACAATAAAAACCCGACGTGGACGCAGAAGTCGCAGCAGTCAGGCTTTGATTAAAAGATGAATAGCGGTAATTTCCTACAGAAAAAAAGGACTGGGACGAGGTGAGTTACCTCCGCCAATCTGGGGGGTTTCACACAGCGGGTCCCGCCTATCAGGGTGCCCCAGGGGAAATAGATCAAAACCCAGGATAGTCAAAATCATGGGTTTTGGTCCACTTTAAGAAAAAAAAAAAAAGAAAAAAATTGAAAAAACTGAAAATAGAAAAGAAAGCAAACTATTCAAAGCCATAAAAATGTTAATTCTCTTTTTCGGAGAAGACGTCAGGAAAATCTCCCTCCGGAACTAAACTTTTCAAACCTGCCGTCCGCTCGTTTCCTTTCTTCTTCTTTTTTTTTTTACATTCTGAAATTAATTTTTTCGCTAAATGCGAAACTCCGGCTAACCGGGAAACACAATAAAAACCCGACGTGGACGCAGAAGTCGCAGCAGTCAGGCTTTGATTAGAAGACGGATGGCGGTAATTTCCTACAGAAAAAAAAAAGAATATTAAAAAAAAGAAAAAAAAGAAAATAAAGACACTTGGCAAATATTACCTTTCGTGTTGCGCCTGCCTCCTGCAAGACGCCGCGTATTGATCTACCTTGCGCAAAGTCATCCGAATTTAATTTATTTTAATTAGCTTCCAACGCCGGTAAACGGCGACGGCGGCGGCGGGGAAAATGAGGAATAATAATTATTTTTTCACTTTGCCGGTCTCGTGCGCCGATCGCGCGGCAATAATATTTAATTAAAACCAACGGCTGTCTGGAATGACGAGGACCCGAAATCATCGTTTTCAAAATGAAGCGCGTCTCTCGGAAAACACTTAGAAGTCCCAGGTGAGCCCCGAGCGCAGGTTTCGGAGGAATCTTTATGGAGATCGGATCGTCATCTCACTATTTTTTTTAATAAGGTTTTATGGAACGATGAAGGTGGGAGGTTGCCATTTGTTTTTATTTTGGAAAGTCTGAGGAGCTACTCCCGGGTGTTTCGGGGGTCAGGGAGAAGGGGTAAGTGATGGGGATCGTCTGCGATACACAGCATGAACGGGCGGCTACTGCGTGGGTTGTTCTTTCCCTCTCAAACAAGTTTACTGCAATATTTTCAGTTTGGAAGTTGTGAGAGGTTATGGGAAATACATACCTACCAACTTTTCAGTGTGGGAAAGAGTGACATTTGTTAAATTAGGCCACACCCCCTCATTGATGGATGGATGAAGCCACACCCCCTCATTGGAAGATGGATGAAGCCACACCCCTCATTGAGGGATGGATAGGAGATACATTGTAACAGTTACAATAGAAACACTTTGAATAGGCAAATGAATCATTTATTGCTGCAGATCTGCATGTTACACCTCAAAGAGGGACAATATGTAAATTAAGCCACGCCCCTCATTTAGGGATAGATGAAGCCTAGCCCCTCATTGAGGGATAGGTGAAGTCACGCCCCCTCATTGGGGGATGGATGAAGCCACGCCCCATCATTGAGGGATGGATGAAGCCACACCCCTCATTGAGGGATAGATGAAGCCACGCCCCCTCATTGAGGGATAGATGAAGCCACACCCTCTCATTGAGGGATAGATGAAGCCACACCCTCTCATTGAGGGATAGATGAAGCCACGCCCCCTCAGTAAGGGATGGATGAAGCCACGCCCCCTCATTGAGGGATGGATGAAGCCACGCCCCCTCATTGAGGGATGGATAGGAGATACATTGTAACAGTTACAACAATAGAAATACTTTGAATAGGCAAATGAATCATTTATTGCTGCAGATCTGCATGTTACACCTCAAAGAGGGACAATGTGTAAATGAAACCACACCCCATTATGGAGGGATGGGTGAAGCCACGCCCCCTTATCGAGGGATAGATGAAGCCACGCCCCCTCATTGAGGGATAGATTAAGACATGCCCCTCATTGAGGGATAGGTGAAGCCACGCCTCCCCATTGAGGGATGGATGAAGCCACGCCCCATCACGGAGAAATAGATTAAGCCACGCCCCTCATGGGGGGATAGATTAAGCCACACCCACTCAAGGTGGGATAGATTAAGCCACGCCCACTCATGGTGGCATACGTGAAGCCACACCCCCTTGTTGAGGGATGGATGAAGCCACAATCAGGATGCCCTGCTGTGTGACACCCCCAGGCCTCACAATTGCACTCTCCCTTCCCCGGTCCTATGGCTTATGTGCGGCCTCTTGTCCAATGATTGTGCTCGGATCGGCTTCCATTCCTTGGTCTAAGAGCTCGTCTAGTGGCTCCAAACGCGCTGGCGGCCGCATCCCCTGCCATCCTTTAACAGGGAGCATTCATTCACAAATCCCAGATGCGGGCACGCGCCCTGCTAGAGGGATAGCGGGGATGCATACGCCATAGGACCAGAAAAGAAGGTGATTTCCGGCGAACCTTGGGGGGTTTTACACAACGGGGCATCCCGATTCTGGATTCTTAGGGGGTGCGAGTATGACTGCCCCTGAGTTTATGGGTTTTAATCCACTTTAAGGAGTGCGCCCCATTGCTGCCCCATTGTCTCGGGCTACACGTTGCGCTGTCACAAACTTCAATCCAAAAAGTCCCCGTAGTTCCTAAGTTATTAGTAAAAGTATTAGAGCATTGGAGATGCAGAGAAACAATGTGGGCGCAGCAACAGCGATGTGATGTAAGCACACTGTGGTGAGTGTGAGAGGAGGGCAGGGTTTCAGAGCTGCGGCCAATAAGGACGTATGGGCATGTAGTGGGGGGCTGTTTCCGTTCTTGGTCCACCGAAGGGCGATTCAAGGACCAGATCAGCGTGTTGGAGACTGAAAGCTGAATGAGGAAGTGCTTTTCCTCACTAAGGAGGCAGGCGGAGGAGGAAGCACAGTGCTGAAGCCACTCAGTGGAATGTACTGATATTTATTAACTTTTACTGTGTCAGGAGTGGGGATGCCCCCCACAGCCATAATGCTGGGGCTATAAGCGTAGCGGAGGGTGGACTGGGGGATACAGTGATGGGACAGTGGGACCTGAGGGGGTAGTTAGAAGAGGATCGAGATGATTCTGGCACAGGGTTTACGTGAGATACCAGCCCAGTTGCCCCAAAAGCAGTTGCAGCCCATTGGGAACTCTCCCAGTGCTCCCTACAGCTTTCTATAGTCCTCCTCTAGCGCAGGTAAATGACAATCCTCTCAGAAAGTCCTGATATCAGGGAGCTGTGCAGACGTCCCATCCCAGGGGCAACTTCAAAGACAACCTGCGTCGCATCTCACACCCCTGACCCGAATTAGAGTCCTAGCCATAAATGACCCCACGCAGGGAGCAGCTTCCCCTACACTCACATTGTACACCGACCACTCAGTCATTGAGTCCCTGACATGGAACCAGGACTAACTGGGCCAAGTTCACCGTAGCCCCCAACCCAAATCAGAACCCGCAGACCCAGCCACACCCACACATACCTGGCCCATCTCTGTAACTAACATGATCAACCCAAACCCCTGTTCTTGCATTTGCCAGATGCGTTGCATCGGACTGAAGCGGCCGGCACTGGAACCAGGGCCCTGCAACCCTCCCAGCAACCGTTGCATCCGACCAAACTGTCTGACACCAGAACCAGGGCCATGTGACCCTCCCAGTAAGCGATACTACTGAGCAAAGTGTCTAACACCAGAACCAGGGCCCCGCGACCCTCCCAGCATGCGTTACAACTGACCAAAATGTCGGACACAAAAACCAGGGCCATGTGAACCTTCCTAACAAGCATTGTAACCAACCAAAGTGTCTGACACCAGAACCAGGACCCTGCGACCCTCCCAGCAACCATTGCAACCGACCATAGTGTCGGACACCAGAACCAGGGCCATGTGACCCTCCCAGCAAGCGTTGCATCTGACCAAAGTGTCTGACACCAGAACCAGGTACATGTGACCCTCCCAGCAAGCGTTGCAACTGACCAAAGTGTCTGACACCAGAACCAGGGCGATGTGACCCTCCCAGCAAGCGTTGCAACCAACCAAAGTGTCTGACACCAGAAGCAGGGCCCTGTGACTCCCCCAGCAAGTGTTGCAACAAACCAAAAGGTCTGGCACCAGAACCAGGGCCCTGTGACCCTCCCAGCAAGCTTTGCAACCAACCAAAGTGTCTGACACCAGAACCAGGGCCCTGCGATCCTCCCAGCAATCGTTACAACCGACCAAAGTGTCTGACACCAGAACCAGGGCAATGTGACCCTCCCAGTAAGCGTTACAACTGACCAAAGTGTCTGACACAAGAACCAGGGCCCTGTGACACTCCCAGCAAGCGTTGCAACCGACCAAAGTGTCTGACACCAGAACCAGGGCCATGTGACCCTCCCAGTAAGCGTTGCAACTGAGCAAAGTGTCTGACACCAGAACCATGGCCCCGCGACCCTCCCAGCAAGCGTTACAACCGAATAAAATGTCTGACACCAGAACCAGGGCCATGTGAACCTTCCTAACAAGCATTGTAACCAACCAAAGTGTCTGACACCAGAACCAGGACCCTTCGATCCTCCCAGCAAGCGTTGCATCCGGCCAAAGTGTCTGGCACCAGAACCAGGACCCTGCGATCCTCCCAGCAAGCGTTGCAACCGACCAAAGTGTCTGACACCAGAACCAGGGCCATGTGACGCTCCCAGCAAGCGTTGCAACCGACCAAAGAGTCTGACACCAGAACCAAGACCCTCCGATCCTCCCAGCAAGCGTTGCAACCGACCAAAGTGTCTGGCACCAGAACCAGGGCCATGTGACCCTCCCAGTAAGCGTTACAACCGATCAAATTGTCTGACACCAGAACCAGGGCCATGTGACCCTCCCAGTAAGCGTTGCATCCGACCAAAGTGTCTGGCACCAGAACCAGGGCCATGTGACCCTCCCAGTAAGCGTTAAAACCGACCAAATTGTCTGACACCAGAACCAGGGCCATGTGATCCTCCCAGTAAGCGTTGCAACCTACCAATGTGTCTGACACCGGAACCATGGCCATGTGATCCTCCCAGCAAGCGTTGCAACCAACCAAAGTGTTTGACACCAGAACCAGGGCCCTGCGGCACCCACAGCAAGCATTGCATCTGACGAAAGAGTCTGGCATCAGAAACAGGGCCCTGCGACTCCCCCAGCAAACATTGCAACCAACCAAAGTGTCTGACACCAGAACCAGGGCCCTGTGACCCTCCCAGCAAGCTTTGCAACCAACCAAAGTGTCTGAAACCAGAACCAGGGCCCTGCGACCCTCCCAGCAAGCGTTGCAACCGACCAAAGTGTATGACACCAGAACCAGGGACCTGTGACCCTCCCAGCAAGCTTTGCAACCGACCAAAGTGTCTGACACCACAACCATGGCCATGTGACCCTCCCAGCAAGCTTTGCAACCGACCAAATTGTCTGACACCAGAACCAGGGCCCTGCGATCCTCCCAGCAATGGTTGCAACCGACCAAAGTGTCTGACACAAGAACCAGGGCCCTGCGATCCTCCCAGCAATCGTTGCAACCAACCAAAGTGTTTGACACCAGAACCAGGGCCATGTGACCCTCCAAGCAAGTGTTGCAACCAACCAAAGTGTTTGACACCAGAACCATGGCCATGTGACCCTCCTAGCAAGCGTTGCAACCAACCAAAGTGTCTGGCACCAGAACCAGGGCCCTGGAGCCCCCACAGCAAGCATTGCATCTGACCAAAGTGTCTGACACCAGAACCAGGGCCATGTGACCCTCCCAGCAAGCGTTGCAACCAACCAAAGTGTCTGACACCAGAACCAGGGCCATGTGACCCTCCCAGCAAGCGTTGCAACCAACCAAAGTGTCTGACACCAGAACCAGGACCCTGCAACTCCCCCAGCAAGTGTTGCAACCAACCAAAATGTCTGACACCAGAACCATGGCCCTGTGACCCTCCCAGCAAGCGTTGCAACCGACCAAAGTGTATGACACCAGAACCAGGGACCTGTGACCCTCCCAGCAAGCTTTGCAACCGACCAAAGTGTCTGACACCAGAACCATGGCCATGTGACCCTCCCAGCAAGCTTTGCAACCGACCAAAGTGTCTGACACCAGAACCAGGGCCCTGCGATCCTCCCAGCAATGGTTGCAACTGACCAAAGTGTCTGACACAAGAACCAGGGCCCTGCGATCCTCCCAGCAATCGTTGCAACCAACCAAAGTGTTTGACACCAGAACCAGGGCCATGTGACCCTCCAAGCAAGTGTTGCAACCAACCAAAGTGTTTGACACCAGAACCAGGGCCATGTGACCCTCCCGGCAAGTGTTGCAACCAACCAAAGTGTCTGGCACCAGAACCAGGGCCCTGGGGCCCCCACAGCAAGCATTGCATCTGACCAAAGTGTCTGACACCAGAACCAGGGCCATGTGACCCTCCCAGCAAGCGTTGCAACCAACCAATGTGTCTGACACCAGAACCAGGGCCATGTGACTCTCACAGCAAGCGTTGCAATCAACCAAAGTGTTTGACACCAGAACCAGGGCCCTGCGGCACACACAGCAAGCATTGCATCTGACCAAAGTGTCTGACACCAGAACCAGGGCCATGTGACCCTCCCAGCAAGCGTTGCAACCAACCAAAGTGTCTGACACCAGAACCAGGACCCTGCAACTCCCCCAGCAAGTGTTGCAACCAACCAAAATGTCTGACACCAGAACCAGGGCCCTGTGACCCTCCCAGCAAGCTTTGCAACCAACCAAAGTGTCTGAAACCAGAACCAGGGCCCTGCGACCCTCCCAGCAAGCGTTGCAACCGACCAAAGTGTATGACACCAGAACCAGGGACCTGTGACCCTCCCAGCAAGCTTTGCAACCGACCAAAGTGTCTGACACCAGAACCATGGCCATGTGACCCTTCCAGCAAGCTTTGCAACCGACCAAAGTGTCTGACACCAGAACCAGGGCCCTGCGATCCTCCCAGCAATGGTTGCAACCGACCAAAGTGTCTGACACAAGAACCAGGGCCCTGCGATCCTCCCAGCAATCGTTGCAACCAACCAAAGTGTTTGACACCAGAACCAGGGCCATGTGAACCTCCAAGCAAGTGTTGCAACCAACCAAAGTGTTTGACACTAGAACCAGGGCCATGTGACCCTCCCAGCAAGTGTTGCAACCAACCAAAGTGTCTGGCACCAGAACCAGGGCCCTGGGGCCCCCACAGCAAGCATTGCATCTGACCAAAGTGTCTGACACCAGAACCAGGGCCATGTGACCCTCCCAGCAAGCGTTGCAACCAACCAAAGTGTCTGACACCAGAACCAGGGCCATGTGACCCTCACAGCAAGCGTTGCAATCAACCAAAGTATTTGACACCAGAACCAGGGCCCTGCGGCACCCACAGCAAGCATTGCATCTGACCAATGTGTCTGACACCAGAACCAGGGCCATGTGACCCTCCCAGCAAGCGTTGCAACCAACCAAAGTGTCTGACACCAGAACCAGGACCCTGCGACTCCCCCAGCAAGTGTTGCAACCAACCAAAATGTCTGACACCAGAACCAGGGCCCTGTGACCCTCCCAGCAAGCTTTGCAACCAACCAAAGTGTCTGAAACCAGAACCAGGGCCCTGCGACCCTCCCAGCAAGCGTTGCAACCGACCAAAGTGTATGACACCAGAACCAGGGACCTGTGACCCTCCCAGCAAGCTTTGCAACCGACCAAAGTGTCTGACACCACAACCATGGCCATGTGACCCTCCCAGCAAGCTTTGCAACCGACCAAATTGTCTGACACCAGAACCAGGGCCCTGCGATCCTCCCAGCAATGGTTGCAACCGACCAAAGTGTCTGACACAAGAACCAGGGCCCTGCGATCCTCCCAGCAATCGTTGCAACCAACCAAAGTGTTTGACACCAGAACCAGGGCCATGTGACCCTCCAAGCAAGTGTTGCAACCAACCAAAGTGTTTGACACCAGAACCAGGGCCATGTGACCCTCCCGGCAAGTGTTGCAACCAACCAAAGTGTCTGGCACCAGAACCAGGGCCCTGGGGCCCCCACAGCAAGCATTGCATCTGACCAAAGTGTCTGACACCAGAACCAGGGTCATGTGACCCTCCCAGCAAGCGTTGCAACCAACCAATGTGTCTGACACCAGAACCAGGGCCATGTGACTCTCACAGCAAGCGTTGCAATCAACCAAAGTGTTTGACACCAGAACCAGGGCCCTGCGGCACACACAGCAAGCATTGCATCTGACCAAAGTGTCTGACACCAGAACCAGGGCCATGTGACCCTCCCAGCAAGCGTTGCAACCAACCAATGTGTCTGACACCAGAACCAGGGCCATGTGCCCCTCCCAGCAAGTGTTGCAACCAACCAAAATGTCTGACACCAGAACCAGGGCCCTGTGACCCTCCCCGCAAGCTTTGCAACCAACCAAAGTGTCTGAAACCAGAACCAGGGCCCTGCGACCCTCCCAGCAAGCGTTGCAACCGACCAAAGTGTATGACACCAGAACCAGGGACCTGTGACCCTCCCAGCAAGCTTTGCAACCGACCAAAGTGTCTGACACCAGAACCATGGCCAGGTGACCCTTCCAGCAAGCTTTGCAACCGACCAAAGTGTCTGACACCAGAGCCAGGGCCCTGCGATCCTCCCAGCAATGGTTGCAACCGACCAAAGTGTCTGACACAAGAACCAGGGCCCTGCGATCCTCCCAGCAATCGTTGCAACCAACCAAAGTGTTTGACACCAGAACCAGGGCCATGTGACCCTCCAAGCAAGTGTTGCAACCAACCAAAGTGTTTGACACCAGAACCAGGGCCATGTGACCCTCCCAGCAAGTGTTGCAACCAACCAAAGTGTCTGGCACCAGAACCAGGGCCCTGGGGCCCCCACAGCAAGCATTGCATCTGACCAAAGTGTCTGACACCAGAACCAGGGCCATGTGACCCTCCCAGCAAGCGTTGCAACCAACCAAAGTGTCTGACACCAGAACCAGGGCCATGTGACCCTCACAGCAAGCGTTGCAATCAACCAAAGTATTTGACACCAGAACCAGGGCCCTGCGGCACCCACAGCAAGCATTGCATCTGACCAATGTGTCTGACACCACTACCAGGGCCATGTGACCCACCCAGCAAGCGTTGCAACCAACCAAAGTGTCTGACACCAGAACCAGGACCCTGCGACTCCCCCAGCAAGTGTTGCAACCAACCAAAATGTCTGACACCAGAACCAGGGCCCTGTGACCCTCCCAGCAAGCTTTGCAACCAACCAAAGTGTCTGAAACCAGAACCAGGGCCCTGCGACCCGCCCAGCAAGCGTTGCAACCGACCAAAGTGTATGACACCAGAACCAGGGACCTGTGACCCTCCCAGCAAGCTTTGCAACCGACCAAAGTGTCTGACACCAGAACCATGGCCATGTGACCCTCCCAGCAAGCTTTGCAACCGACCAAAGTGTCTGACACCAGAACCAGGGCCCTGCGATCCTCCCAGCAATGGTTGCAACCGACCAAAGTGTCTGACACCAGAACCAGGGCCATGTGACCCTCCCAGCAAGCGTTGCAACCAACCAAAGTGTCTGACACCAGAACCAGGGCCATGTGACCCTCACAGCAAGCGTTGCAATCAACCAAAGTGTTTGACACCAGAACCAGGGCCCTGCGGCACCCACAGCAAGCATTGTATCTGAACAAAGTGTCTGACACCAGAACCAGGGCCATGTGACCCTCCCAGCAAGCGTTGCAACCAACCAAAGTGTCTGACACCAGAACCAGGACCCTGCGACTCCCCCAGCAAGTGTTGCAACCAACCAAAATGTCTGACACCAGAACCAGGGCCCTGTGACCCTCCCAGCAAGCTTTGCAACCAACCAAAGTGTCTGAAACCAGAACCAGGGCCCTGCGACCCTCCCAGCAAGCGTTGCAACCGACCAAAGTGTATGAAACCAGAACCAGGGACATGTGACCCTCCCAGCAAGCTTTGCAACCGACCAAAGTGTCTGACACCAGAACCATGGCCATGTGACCCTCCCAGCAAGCTTTGCAACCGACCAAAGTGTCTGACATCAGAACCAGGGCCCTGCGATCCTCCCAGCAATGGTTGCAACCGACCAAAGTGTCTGACACCAGAACCAGGGCCATGTGACCCTCGAAGCAAGTGTTGCAACCAACCAAAGTGTTTGACACCAGAACCAGGGCCATGTGACCCTCCCAGCAAGTGTTGCAACCAACCAAAGTGTCTGGCACCAGAACCAGGGCCCTGGGGCCCCCACAGCAAGCATTGCATCTGACCAAAGTGTCTGACACCAGAACCAGGGCCATGTGACCCTCCCAGCAAGCGTTGCAACCAACCAAAGTGTCTGACACCAGAACCAGGGCCATGTGACCCTCACAGCAAGCGTTGCAATCAACCAAAGTGTTTGACACCAGAACCAGGGCCCTGCGGCACCCACAGCAAGCATTGCATCTGACCAAAGTGTCTGACACCAGAACCAGGGCCATGTGACCCTCCCAGCAAGCGTTGCAACCAACCAAAGTGTCTGACACCAGAACCAGGACCCTGCGACTCCCCCAGCAAGTGTTGCAACCAACCAAAATGTCTGACACCAGAACCAGGGCCCTGTGACCCTCCCAGCAAGCTTTGCAACCAACCAAAGTGTCTGAAACCAGAACCAGGGCCCTGCGACCCTCCCAGCAATCGTTGCAACCAACCAAAGTGTTTGACACCAGAACCAGGGCCATGTGACCCTCCAAGCAAGTGTTGCAACCAACCAAAGTGTTTGACACCAGAACCAGGGCCATGTGACCCTCCCAGCAAGTGTTGCAACCAACCAAAGTGTCTGGCACCAGAACCAGGGCCTTGGGGCCCCCACAGCAAGCATTGCATCTGACCAAAGTGTCTGACACCAGAACCAGGGCCATGTGACCCTCCCAGCAAGCGTTGCAACCAACCAAAGTGTCTGACACCAGAACCAGGACCCTGCGACTCCCCCAGCAAGTGTTGCAACCAACCAAAATGTCTGACACCAGAACCAGGGCCCTGTGACCCTCCCAGCAAGCTTTGCAACCAACCAAAGTGTCTGAAACCAGAACCAGGGCCCTGCGACCCTCCCAGCAAGCGTTGCAACCGACCAAAGTGTATGACACCAGAACCAGGGACCTGTGACCCTCCCAGCAAGCTTTGCAACCGACCAAAGTGTCTGACACCAGAACCATGGCCATGTGACCCTCCCAGCAAGCTTTGCAACCGACCAAAGTGTCTGACACCAGAACCAGGGCCCTGCGATCCTCCCAGCAATGGTTGCAACCGACCAAAGTGTCTTACACAAGAACCAGGGCCCTGCGATCCTCCCAGCAATCGTTGCAACCAACCAAAGTGTTTGACACCAGAACCAGGAACATGCAATCCTCCCATCAAGCGTTGCAACTGAGCATAGAGTTTGACACCAGAACCAGGGCCCTGTGACCCTCCCAGCAAGCGTTACAACCGACCAAAGTGTCTGATACCAGAACCAGGGTCATGTGACCCTCCCAGCAAGCGTTGCAACCAACCAAAGTGTCTGACACCAGAACCAGGGCCCTGCGATCCTCCCAGCAAGCGTTGCATCTGACCAAAGTGTCTGACACCAGAACCAGGAACATGCAATCCTCCTATCAAGCGTTGCAACTGAGCATAGAGATTGACACCAGAACCAGGGCCCTGTGACCCTCCCAGCAAGCGTTGCAACCAACCAAGGTGTCTGACATCAGAACCAGGACCCTGCGACCCTCCCAGAAAGTGTTGCAACCAACCAAAATGTCTGACACCAGAACCAGGGCCCTGTGTCCCTTCCAGCAAGCTTTGCAACCAACCAAAGTGTCTGACACCAGAACCAGGGCCCTGCGATCCTCCCAGCAATCGTTGCAACCGACCAAAGTGTCTGACACCAGAACCATGGCCATGTGACCCTCCCAGCAAGCTTTTCAACCGACCAAAGTGTCTGACACCAGAACCAGGGCCCTGCGATCCTCCCAGCAATCGTTGCAACTTACCAAAGTGTCTGACACAAGAACCAGGGCCCTGCGATCCTCCCAGCAATGGTTGCAACCGACTAAAGTGTTTGACACCAGAACCAGGGCCATGTGACCCTCCCAGCAAGTGTTGCAACCAACCAAAGTGTCTGGCACCAGAACCAGGGCCCTGGAGCCCCCACAGCAAGCATTGCATCTGACCAAAGTGTCTGACACCAGAACCAGGGCCATGTGACCCTCCCAGCAAGCGTTGCAACCAACCAAAGTGTCTGACACCAGAACCAGGACCCTGCAACCCTCCCAGCAAGCGTTGCAACCGACCAAAGTGTCTGACACCAGAACCAGGTACATGTGACCCTCCCAGCAAGCGTTGCAACCGACCAAAGTGTCTGACACCAGAACCAGGGCCATGTGACCCTCCCAGCAAGCGTTGCAACCAACCAAAGTGTCTGACACCAGAAGCAGGGCCCTGTGACTCCCCCAGCAAGTGTTGCAACCAACCAAAAGGTCTGGCACCAGAACCAGGGCCCTGTGACCCTCCCAGCAAGCTTTGCAACCAACCAAAGTGTCTGACACCAGAACCAGGGCCATGTGACCCTCCCAGCAAGCTTTGCAACCAACCAAAGTGTCTGACACCAGAACCAGGGCCCTGTGACCCTCCCAGCAAGCTTTGCAACCAACCAAAGTGTCTGACACCAGAACCAGGGCCATGTGACCCTCCCAGTAAGCGTTGCAACTGAGCAAAGTGTCTGACACCAGAACCATGGCCCCGCGACCCTCCCAGCAAGCGTTACAACCGAATAAAATGTCTGACACCAGAACCAGGGCCATGTGAACCTTCCTAACAAGCATTGTAACCAACCAAAGTGTCTGACACCAGAACCAGGACCCTGCGATCCTCCCAGCAAGCGTTGCATCCGGCCACAGTGTCTGGCACCAGAACCAGGACCCTGCGATCCTCCCAGCAAGCGTTGCAACCCACCAAAAAGTCTGACACCAGAACCAGGGCCATGTGACCCTCCCAGCAAGCGTTGCAACCGACCAAAGAGTCTGACACTAGAACCAAGACCCTGCGACCCTCCCAGCAAGCGTTGCATCCGACCAAAGTGTCTGGCACCAGAACCAGGGCCATGTGACCCTCCCAGTAAGCGTTGCAACTGACCAAATTGTCTGACACCAGAACCAGGGCCATGTGACCCTCCCAGTAAGCGTTGCATCCCACCAAAGGGTCTGGCACCAGAACCAGGGCCATGTGACCCTCCCAGTAAGTGTTACAACTGACCAAATTGTCTGACACCAGAACCAGGGCCCTGCGACTCCCCCAGCAAACATTGCAACCAACCAAAGTGTCTGACACCAGAACCAGGGCCCTGTGACCCTCCCAGCAAGCGTTGCAATCAACCAAAGTGTCTGACACCAGAACCAGGGCCATGTGACCCTCCCAGCAAGCGTTGCAACTGAGCATAGAGTTTGACACCAGAACCAGGGCCCTGCGACCCTCCCAGCAATCGTTGCAACCAACCAAAGTGTTTGACACCAGAACCAGGGCCATGTGACCCTCCAAGCAAGTGTTGCAACCAACCAAAGTGTTTGACACCAGAACCAGGGCCATGTGACCCTCCCAGCAAGTGTTGCAACCAACCAAAGTGTCTGGCACCAGAACGGGCCTTGGGGCCCCCACAGCAAGCATTGCATCTGACCAAAGTGTCTGACACCAGAACCAGGGCCATGTGACCCTCCCAGCAAGCGTTGCAACCAACCAAAGTGTCTGACACCAGAACCAGGACCCTGCGACTCCCCCAGCAAATGTTGCAACCAACCAAAATGTCTGACACCAGAACCAGGGCCCTGTGACCCTCCCAGCAAGCTTTGCAACCAACCAAAGTGTCTGAAACCAGAACCAGGGCCCTGCGACCCTCCCAGCATGCGTTGCAACCAACCAAAGTGTCTGACACCAGAACCAGGACCCTGCAACCCTCCCAGCAAGCGTTGCAACCGACCAAAGTGTCTGACACCAGAACCAGGTACATGTGACCCTCCCAGCAAGCGTTGCAACCGACCAAAGTGTCTGACACCAGAACCAGGGCCATGTGACCCTCCCAGCAAGCGTTGCAACCAACCAAAGTGTCTGACACCAGAAGCAGGGCCCTGTGACTCCCCCAGCAAGTGTTGCAACCAACCAAAAGGTCTGGCACCAGAACCAGGGCCCTGTGACCCTCCCAGCAAGCTTTGCAACCAACCAAAGTGTCTGACACCAGAACCAGGGCCATGTGACCCTCCCAGCAAGCTTTGCAACCAACCAAAGTGTCTGACACCAGAACCAGGGCCCTGTGACCCTCCCAGAAAGCTTTGCAACCAACCAAAGTGTCTGACACCAGAACCAGGGCCATGTGACCCTCCCAGTAAGCGTTGCAACTGAGCAAAGTGTCTGACACCAGAACCATGGCCCCGCGACCCTCCCAGCAAGCGTTACAACCAAATAAAATGTCTGACACCAGAACCAGGGCCATGTGAACCTTCCTAACAAGCATTGTAACCAACCAAAGTGTCTGACACCAGAACCAGGACCCTGCGATCCTCCCAGCAAGCGTTGCATCCGGCCAAAGTGTCTGGCACCAGAACCAGGACCCTGCGATCCTCCCAGCAAGCGTTGCAACCCACCAAAAAGTCTGACACCAGAACCAGGGCCATGTGACCCTCCCAGCATACGTTGCAACCGACCAAAGAGTCTGACACCAGAACCAAGACCCTGCGACCCTCCCAGCAAGCTTTGCATCCGACCAAAGTGTCTGGCACCAGAACCAGGGCCATGTGACCCTCCCAGTAAGCGTTGCAACTGACCAAATTGTCTGACACCAGAACCAGGGCCATGTGACCCTCCCAGTAAGCGTTGCATCCCACCAAAGGGTCTGGCACCAGAACCAGGGCCATGTGACCCTCCCAGTAAGTGTTACAACTGACCAAATTGTCTGACACCAGAACCAGGGCCCTGCGACTCCCCCAGCAAACATTGCAACCAACCAAAGTGTCTGACACCAGAACCAGGGCCCTGTGACCCTCCCAGCAAGCGTTGCAATCAACCAAAGTGTCTGACACCAGAACCAGGGCCATGTGACCCTCCCAGCAAGCGTTGCAACTGAGCATAGAGTTTGACACCAGAACCAGGTACATGTGACCCTCCCAGCAAGCGTTGCAACCGACCAAAGTGTCTGACACCAGAACCAGGGCCATGTGACCCTCCCAGCAAGCGTTGCAACCAACCAAAGTGTCTGACACCAGAAGCAGGGCCCTGTGACTCCCCCAGCAAGTGTTGCAACCAACCAAAAGGTCTGGCACCAGAACCAGGGCCCTGTGACCCTCCCAGCAAGCTTTGCAACCAACCAAAGTGTCTGACACCAGAACCAGGGCCATGTGACCCTCCCAGCAAGCTTTGCAACCAACCAAAGTGTCTGACACCAGAACCAGGGCCCTGTGACCCTCCCAGCAAGCTTTGCAACCAACCAAAGTGTCTGACACCAGAACCAGGGCCATGTGACCCTCCCAGTAAGCGTTGCAACTGAGCAAAGTGTCTGACACCAGAACCATGGCCCCGCGACCCTCCCAGCAAGCGTTACAACCAAATAAAATGTCTGACACCAGAACCAGGGCCATGTGAACCTTCCTAACAAGCATTGTAACCAACCAAAGTGTCTGACACCAGAACCAGGACCCTGCGATCCTCCCAGCAAGCGTTGCATCCGGCCAAAGTGTCTGGCACCAGAACCAGGACCCTGCGATCCTCCCAGCAAGCGTTGCAACCCACCAAAAAGTCTGACACCAGAACCAGGGCCATGTGACCCTCCCAGCATACGTTGCAACCGACCAAAGAGTCTGACACCAGAACCAAGACCCTGCGACCCTCCCAGCAAGCTTTGCATCCGACCAAAGTGTCTGGCACCAGAACCAGGGCCATGTGACCCTCCCAGTAAGCGTTGCAACTGACCAAATTGTCTGACACCAGAACCAGGGCCATGTGACCCTCCCAGTAAGCGTTGCATCCCACCAAAGGGTCTGGCACCAGAACCAGGGCCATGTGACCCTCCCAGTAAGTGTTACAACTGACCAAATTGTCTGACACCAGAACCAGGGCCCTGCGACTCCCCCAGCAAACATTGCAACCAACCAAAGTGTCTGACACCAGAACCAGGGCCCTGTGACCCTCCCAGCAAGCGTTGCAATCAACCAAAGTGTCTGACACCAGAACCAGGGCCATGTGACCCTCCCAGCAAGCGTTGCAACTGAGCATAGAGTTTGACACCAGAACCAGGGCCCTGCGACCCTCCCAGCAATCGTTGCAACCAACCAAAGTGTTTGACACCAGAACCAGGGCCATGTGACCCTCCAAGCAAGTGTTGCAACCAACCAAAGTGTTTGACACCAGAACCAGGGCCATGTGACCCTCCCAGCAAGTGTTGCAACCAACCAAAGTGTCTGGCACCAGAACCAGGGCCTTGGGGCCCCCACAGCAAGCATTGCATCTGACCAAAGTGTCTGACACCAGAACCAGGGCCATGTGACCCTCCCAGCAAGCGTTGCAACCAACCAAAGTGTCTGACACCAGAACCAGGACCCTGCGACTCCCCCAGCAAGTGTTGCAACCAACCAAAATGTCTGACACCAGAACCAGGGCCCTGTGACCCTCCCAGCAAGCTTTGCAACCAACCAAAGTGTCTGAAACCAGAACCAGGGCCCTGCGACCCTCCCAGCATGCGTGGCAACCGACCAAAGTGTATGACACCAGAACCAGGGCCTTGGGGCCCCCACAGCAAGCATTGCATCTGACCAAAGTGTCTGACACCAGAACCAGGGCCATGTGACCCTCCCAGCAAGCGTTGCAACCAACCAAAGTGTCTGACACCAGAACCAGGACCCTGCGACTCCCCCAGCAAGTGTTGCAACCAACCAAAATGTCTGACACCAGAACCAGGGCCCTGTGACCCTCCCAGCAAGCTTTGCAACCAACCAAAGTGTCTGAAACCAGGACCAGGGCCCTGCGACCCTCCCAGCAAGCGTTGCAACCGACCAAAGTGTATGACACCAGAACCAGGGACCTGTGACCCTCCCAGCAAGCTTTGCAACCGACCAAAGTGTCTGACACCAGAACCATGGCCATGTGACCCTCCCAGCAAGCTTTGCAACCGACCAAAGTGTCTGACACCAGAACCAGGAACATGCAATCCTCCCATCTAGCGTTGCAACTGAGCATAGAGTTTGACACCAGAACCAGGGTCCTGTGACCCTCCCAGCAAGCGTTACAACCGACCAAAGTATCTGACACCAGAACGAGGACCCTGCGACTCTCCCAGCAAGCGTTGCAACCGACCAAAGTGTCTGACACGAGAACCAGGGCCATGTGACCCTCCCAGCAAGCTTTGCAACCAACCAAAGTGTCTGACACCAGAACCATGGCAATGTGACCCTCCCAGCAAGCTTTGCAACCGACCAAAGTGTCTGACACCAGAACCAGGGCCCTGCGATCCTCCCAGCAAGCGTTGCATCTGACCAAAGTGTCTGACACCAGAACCAGGACCCTGTGATCCTCCCAGCAAGCGTTGCAACTCACCAAAGTGTCTGACACCAGAACCAAGACCCTGCGACCGTCCCAGCAAGCAATACATCCGAACAAAGTGTCTGACACCAGAACCAGGGCCCTGCGGCCCCCAACAGCAAGCATTGCATCTGACCAAAGTGTATGACACCAGAACCAGGACCCTGCGACCCTCCCAGCAAGCATTGCAACCAACCAAAGTGTCTGACACCAGAAGCAGGGCCCTGCGACCCCCACAGCAAGCATTGCATCTAACCAAAGTGTCTGACACCAGAACCAGGGCCATGTGACCCTCCCAGCAAGCGTTACAACCAGCCAAAGTGTCTGACATCAGAACCAGGGCCCTGCGGCTCCCACAGCAAGCATTGCATCTGACCAAAGTGTCTGACACCAGGACCAGGGCCATGTGACCCTCCCAGCAAGTGTTGCAACCAACCAAAGTGTCTGACACCAGAACCAGGACCCTGCGACCCTCCCAGCAGGCTTTGCAACCAACCAAAATGTCTGGCACCAGAACCAGGGCCCTGCGATCCTCCCAGCAAGTGTTGCAACCAACCAAAGTGTCTGACACCAGAACCAGGGCCATGTGACCCTCCCAGCAAGTGTTGCAACCAACCAAATTGTCTGGCACCAGAACCAGGGCCCTGCGATCCTCCCAGCAATCGTTGCAACTGACCAAAGTGTCTGACACCAGAATCATGGCCATGTGACCCTCCCAGCAAGCTTTGCAACCAACCAAAGTGTCTGGCACCAGAACCAGGGCCCTGCGATCCTTCCAGCAAGCGTTGCAACCAACCAAAGTGTCTGACACCAGAACCAGGGACCTGTGACCCTCCCATCAAATGTTGCAACCAACCAAAGTGTCTGGCACCAGAACCAGGGCCCTGCAGTTCCCAAAGCAAGCATTGCATCTGACCAAAGTGTCCTGCGATCCTCCCAGCAAGCGTTGCAACCGACCAAAGTGTCTGGTACCAGAACCAGGACCCTGCGCCTTTCCCAGCAAGCGTTGCAACCAACCAAAGTGTCTGACACCAGAACCAGGACCCTGGGACCCTCCCAGCAAGCGTTGCAATTGACCAAAATGTTTGACACCAGAACCAGGGCCCTGTGACGCTCCCAGCAAACTTTCCAACCAACCAAAGTGTCTGGCACCAGAACCAGGGCCCTGTGATCCTCCCAGCAAGCGTTGCAACCGACCAAAGTGTCTGATACCAGAACCAGGGCCTTGTGATCCTCCCAGCAAGAGTTGCAACCGACCAAAGTGTCTGACACCAGAACCAGGGCCCTGCGATCCTTCCAGCAAGCGTTGCAACCAACCAAAGTGTCTGACACCAGAACCAGGGACCTGTGACCCTCCCATCAAATGCTGCAACCAACCAAAGTGTCTGACACCAGAACCAGGACCATGCGACTCCCCCAGCAAGCGTTGCAACTGACCACAATGTATGGCACCAGAACCAGGGCCCTGCGATCCTCCCACCAAGTGTTACAACCGACTAAAATGTCTGACACCAGAACCAGGGCCATGTGAACCTTCCTAACAAGCATTGTAACCAACCAAAGTGTCTGACACCAGATCCAGGACCCTGCGAACCTCCCAGCAAGCGTTGCAACCAACCAAATTGTCTGGCACCAGAACCAGGGCCCTGCGACACTCCCAGCAAGTGTTGCAACCAACCAAAGTGTCTGACACCAGATCCAGGGCCATGTGACCCTCCCAGCAAGGGTTGCAACCAACCAAAGTGTCTGACACCAGAAGCACGGCCCTGCGGCTCCCCCAGCAAGTGTTGCAACCAACCAAAGTGTCTGACACCAGAACCAGGGCCCTGTGACCCTCCCAGCAAGCTTTGCAACCGACCAAAGTGTCTGACACCAGAACCATGGCCATGTGACCCTCCCAGCAAGCTTTGCAACCGACCAAAGTGTCTGACACCAGAACCAGGAACATGCAATCCTCCCATCTAGCGTTGCAACTGAGCATAGAGTTTGACACCAGAACCAGGGTCCTGTGACCCTCCCAGCAAGCGTTACAACAGACCAAAGTGTCTGACACCAGAACGAGGACCCTGCGGCCCCCAACAGCAAGCATTGCATCTGACCAAAGTGTATGACACCAGAACCAGGACCCTGCGACCCTCCCAGCAAGCATTGCAACCAACCAAAGTGTCTGACACCAGAAGCAGGGCCCTGCGACCCCCACAGCAAGCATTGCATCTGACCAAAGTGTCTGACACCAGAACCAGGGCCATGTGACCCTCCCAGCAAGCGTTACAACCAGCCAAAGTGTCTGACACCAGAACCAGGGCCCTGCGGCCCCCACAGCAAGCATTGCATCTGACCAAAGTGTCTGACACCAGAACCAGGGCCATGTGACCCTCCCAGCAAGTGTTGCAACCAACCAAAGTGTCTGACACCAGAACCAGGACCCTGCGACCCTCCCAGCAAGCTTTGCAACCAACCAAAATGTCTGGCACCAGAACCAGGGCCCTGCGCCTTTCCCAGCAAGCGTTGCAACCAACCAAAGTGTCTGACACCAGAACCAGGACCCTGGGACCCTCCCAGCAAGCGTTGCAATTGACCAAAATGTTTGACACCAGAACCAGGGCCCTGTGACGCTCCCAGCAAACTTTCCAACCAACCAAAGTGTCTGGCACCAGAACCAGGGCCCTGTGATCCTCCCAGCAAGCGTTGCAACCGACCAAAGTGTCTGATACCAGAACCAGGGCCTTGTGATCCTCCCAGCAAGAGTTGCAACCGACCAAAGTGTCTGACACCAGAACCAGGGCCCTGCGATCCTTCCAGCAAGCGTTGCAACCAACCAAAGTGTCTGACACCAGAACCAGGGACCTGTGACCCTCCCATCAAATGCTGCAACCAACCAAAGTGTCTGACACCAGAACCAGGACCATGCGACTCCCCCAGCAAGCGTTGCAACTGACCACAATGTATGGCACCAGAACCAGGGCCCTGCGATCCTCCCACCAAGTGTTACAACCGACTAAAATGTCTGACACCAGAACCAGGGCCATGTGAACCTTCCTAACAAGCATTGTAACCAACCAAAGTGTCTGACACCAGATCCAGGACCCTGCGAACCTCCCAGCAAGCGTTGCAACCAACCAAATTGTCTGGCACCAGAACCAGGGCCCTGCGACACTCCCAGCAAGTGTTGCAACCAACCAAAGTGTCTGACACCAGATCCAGGGCCATGTGACCCTCCCAGCAAGGGTTGCAACCAACCAAAGTGTCTGACACCAGAAGCACGGCCCTGCGGCTCCCCCAGCAAGTGTTGCAACCAACCAAAGTGTCTGACACCAGAACCAGGGCCCTGTGACCCTCCCAGCAAGCTTTGCAACCGACCAAAGTGTCTGACACCAGAACCATGGCCATGTGACCCTCCCAGCAAGCTTTGCAACCGACCAAAGTGTCTGACACCAGAACCAGGAACATGCAATCCTCCCATCTAGCGTTGCAACTGAGCATAGAGTTTGACACCAGAACCAGGGTCCTGTGACCCTCCCAGCAAGCGTTACAACAGACCAAAGTGTCTGACACCAGAACGAGGACCCTGCGGCCCCCAACAGCAAGCATTGCATCTGACCAAAGTGTATGACACCAGAACCAGGACCCTGCGACCCTCCCAGCAAGCATTGCAACCAACCAAAGTGTCTGGCACCAGAACCAGGGCCCTGCGATCCTCCCAGCAATCGTTGCAACTGACCAAAGTGTCTGACACCAGAATCATGGCCATGTGACCCTCCCAGCAAGCTTTGCAACCAACCAAAGTGTCTGGCACCAGAACCAGGGCCCTGCGATCCTTCCAGCAAGCGTTGCAACCAACCAAAGTGTCTGACACCAGAACCAGGGACCTGTGACCCTCCCATCAAATGTTGCAACCAACCAAAGTGTCTGGCACCAGAACCAGGGCCCTGCAGTTCCCAAAGCAAGCATTGCATCTGACCAAAGTGTCCTGCGATCCTCCCAGCAAGCGTTGCAACCGACCAAAGTGTCTGGTACCAGAACCAGGACCCTGCGCCTTTCCCAGCAAGCGTTGCAACCAACCAAAGTGTCTGACACCAGAACCAGGACCCTGGGACCCTCCCAGCAAGCGTTGCAATTGACCAAAATGTTTGACACCAGAACCAGGGCCCTGTGACGCTCCCAGCAAACTTTCCAACCAACCAAAGTGTCTGGCACCAGAACCAGGGCCCTGTGATCCTCCCAGCAAGCGTTGCAACCGACCAAAGTGTCTGATACCAGAACCAGGGCCTTGTGATCCTCCCAGCAAGAGTTGCAACCGACCAAAGTGTCTGACACCAGAACCAGGGCCCTGCGATCCTTCCAGCAAGCGTTGCAACCAACCAAAGTGTCTGACACCAGAACCAGGGACCTGTGACCCTCCCATCAAATGCTGCAACCAACCAAAGTGTCTGACACCAGAACCAGGACCATGCGACTCCCCCAGCAAGCGTTGCAACTGACCACAATGTATGGCACCAGAACCAGGGCCCTGCGATCCTCCCACCAAGTGTTACAACCGACTAAAATGTCTGACACCAGAACCAGGGCCATGTGAACCTTCCTAACAAGCATTGTAACCAACCAAAGTGTCTGACACCAGATCCAGGACCCTGCGAACCTCCCAGCAAGCGTTGCAACCAACCAAATTGTCTGGCACCAGAACCAGGGCCCTGCGACACTCCCAGCAAGTGTTGCAACCAACCAAAGTGTCTGACACCAGATCCAGGGCCATGTGACCCTCCCAGCAAGGGTTGCAACCAACCAAAGTGTCTGACACCAGAAGCACGGCCCTGCGGCTCCCCCAGCAAGTGTTGCAACCAACCAAAGTGTCTGACACCAGAACCAGGGCCCTGTGACCCTCCCAGCAAGCTTTGCAACCGACCAAAGTGTCTGACACCAGAACCATGGCCATGTGACCCTCCCAGCAAGCTTTGCAACCGACCAAAGTGTCTGACACCAGAACCAGGAACATGCAATCCTCCCATCTAGCGTTGCAACTGAGCATAGAGTTTGACACCAGAACCAGGGTCCTGTGACCCTCCCAGCAAGCGTTACAACAGACCAAAGTGTCTGACACCAGAACGAGGACCCTGCGGCCCCCAACAGCAAGCATTGCATCTGACCAAAGTGTATGACACCAGAACCAGGACCCTGCGACCCTCCCAGCAAGCATTGCAACCAACCAAAGTGTCTGACACCAGAAGCAGGGCCCTGCGACCCCCACAGCAAGCATTGCATCTGACCAAAGTGTCTGACACCAGAACCAGGGCCATGTGACCCTCCCAGCAAGCGTTACAACCAGCCAAAGTGTCTGACACCAGAACCAGGGCCCTGCGGCCCCCACAGCAAGCATTGCATCTGACCAAAGTGTCTGACACCAGAACCAGGGCCATGTGACCCTCCCAGCAAGTGTTGCAACCAACCAAAGTGTCTGACACCAGAACCAGGACCCTGCGACCCTCCCAGCAAGCTTTGCAACCAACCAAAATGTCTGGCACCAGAACCAGGGCCCTGCGCCTTTCCCAGCAAGCGTTGCAACCAACCAAAGTGTCTGACACCAGAACCAGGACCCTGGGACCCTCCCAGCAAGCGTTGCAATTGACCAAAATGTTTGACACCAGAACCAGGGCCCTGTGACGCTCCCAGCAAACTTTCCAACCAACCAAAGTGTCTGGCACCAGAACCAGGGCCCTGTGATCCTCCCAGCAAGCGTTGCAACCGACCAAAGTGTCTGATACCAGAACCAGGGCCTTGTGATCCTCCCAGCAAGAGTTGCAACCGACCAAAGTGTCTGACACCAGAACCAGGGCCCTGCGATCCTTCCAGCAAGCGTTGCAACCAACCAAAGTGTCTGACACCAGAACCAGGGACCTGTGACCCTCCCATCAAATGCTGCAACCAACCAAAGTGTCTGACACCAGAACCAGGACCATGCGACTCCCCCAGCAAGCGTTGCAACTGACCACAATGTATGGCACCAGAACCAGGGCCCTGCGATCCTCCCACCAAGTGTTACAACCGACTAAAATGTCTGACACCAGAACCAGGGCCATGTGAACCTTCCTAACAAGCATTGTAACCAACCAAAGTGTCTGACACCAGATCCAGGACCCTGCGAACCTCCCAGCAAGCGTTGCAACCAACCAAATTGTCTGGCACCAGAACCAGGGCCCTGCGACACTCCCAGCAAGTGTTGCAACCAACCAAAGTGTCTGACACCAGATCCAGGGCCATGTGACCCTCCCAGCAAGGGTTGCAACCAACCAAAGTGTCTGACACCAGAAGCACGGCCCTGCGGCTCCCCCAGCAAGTGTTGCAACCAACCAAAGTGTCTGACACCAGAACCAGGGCCCTGTGACCCTCCCAGCAAGCTTTGCAACCGACCAAAGTGTCTGACACCAGAACCATGGCCATGTGACCCTCCCAGCAAGCTTTGCAACCGACCAAAGTGTCTGACACCAGAACCAGGAACATGCAATCCTCCCATCTAGCGTTGCAACTGAGCATAGAGTTTGACACCAGAACCAGGGTCCTGTGACCCTCCCAGCAAGCGTTACAACAGACCAAAGTGTCTGACACCAGAACGAGGACCCTGCGGCCCCCAACAGCAAGCATTGCATCTGACCAAAGTGTATGACACCAGAACCAGGACCCTGCGACCCTCCCAGCAAGCATTGCAACCAACCAAAGTGTCTGACACCAGAAGCAGGGCCCTGCGACCCCCACAGCAAGCATTGCATCTGACCAAAGTGTCTGACACCAGAACCAGGGCCATGTGACCCTCCCAGCAAGCGTTACAACCAGCCAAAGTGTCTGACACCAGAACCAGGGCCCTGCGGCCCCCACAGCAAGCATTGCATCTGACCAAAGTGTCTGACACCAGAACCAGGGCCATGTGACCCTCCCAGCAAGTGTTGCAACCAACCAAAGTGTCTGACACCAGAACCAGGACCCTGCGACCCTCCCAGCAAGCTTTGCAACCAACCAAAATGTCTGGCACCAGAACCAGGGCCCTGCGATCCTCCCAGCAAGTGTTGCAACCAACCAAAGTGTCTGACACCAGAACCAGGGCCATGTGACCCTCCCAGCAAGTGTTGCAACCAACCAAAGTGTCTGGCACCAGAACCAGGGCCCTGCGATCCTCCCAGCAATCGTTGCAACTGACCAAAGTGTCTGACACCAGAACCATGGCCCTGTGACCCTCCCAGCAAGCTTTGCAACCAACCAAAGTGTCTGGCACCAGAACCAGGGCCCTGCGATCCTCCCAGCAATCGTTGCAACTGACCAAAGTGTCTGACACCAGAACCATGGCCCTGCGATCCTTCCAGCAAGCGTTGCAACCAACCAAAGTGTCTGGCACCAGAACCAGGGCCCTGCAGTTCCCAAAGCAAGCATTGCATCTGACCAAAGTGTCTGGTACCAGAACCAGGACCCTGCGACTTTACCAGCAAGCGTTGCAACCAACCAAAGTGTCTGACACCAGAACCAGGACCCTGTGACCCTCCCAGCAAGCGTTGCATCTGACCAAAGTGTCTGACACCAGATCCAGGGCCCTGCGATCCTCCCAGCAAGCGTTGCAACCGACCAAAGTGTCTGACACCAGAACCAGGGCCCTGCGACTCCCCCAGCAAGAACTGCAACAAACCAAAATGTCTGACACCAGAACCAGGGCCCTGTGACCCTCCCAGCAAGCGTTGCAACCAACCAAAGTGTCTGACACCAGAACCAGGGCCCTGTGACCCTCCCAGCAAGCGTTGCAACTGACCAAAGTGTCTGACACCAGAACCAGGGCCCTGCGACCTTCCCAGCAAGCGCTGCAACTGACCAAAGTGTCTGACACCAGAACCAGGGCCCTGCGACCTTCCCAGTAAGCGCTGCAACAAACCAAAATGTCTGACACCAGAACCAGGGCCCTGTGACCCTCCCAGCAATCGTTGCAACTGACCAAAGTGTCTGACACCAGAACCAGGGCCCTGCGATCCTTCCAGCAATCGTTGCAACTGACCAAAATGTCTGACACCAGAACCAGGGCCCTGCGATCCTTCCAGCAAGCGTTGCAACCAACCAAAGTGTCTGACACCAGAACCAGGGACCTGTGACCCTCCCATCAAATGCTGCAACCAACCAAAGTGTCTGACACCAGAACCAGGGCCATGTGACCCTCCCAGCAAGCGTTACAACCAGCCAAAGTGTCTGACACCAGAACCAGGGCCCTGCGGCCCCCACAGCAAGCATTGCATCTGACCAAAGTGTCTGACACCAGAACCAGGGCCATGTGACCCTCCCAGCAAGTGTTGCAACCAACCAAAGTGTCTGACACCAGAACCAGGACCCTGCGACCCTCCCAGCAAGCTTTGCAACCAACCAAAATGTCTGGCACCAGAACCAGGGCCCTGCGATCCTCCCAGCAAGTGTTGCAACCAACCAAAGTGTCTGACACCAGAACCAGGGCCATGTGACCCTCCCAGCAAGTGTTGCAACCAACCAAAGTGTCTGGCACCAGAACCAGGGCCCTGCGATCCTCCCAGCAATCGTTGCAACTGACCAAAGTGTCTGACACCAGAACCATGGCCCTGTGACCCTCCCAGCAAGCTTTGCAACCAACCAAAGTGTCTGGCACCAGAACCAGGGCCCTGCGATCCTCCCAGCAATCGTTGCAACTGACCAAAGTGTCTGACACCAGAACCATGGCCCTGCGATCCTTCCAGCAAGCGTTGCAACCAACCAAAGTGTCTGGCACCAGAACCAGGGCCCTGCAGTTCCCAAAGCAAGCATTGCATCTGACCAAAGTGTCTGGTACCAGAACCAGGACCCTGCGACTTTACCAGCAAGCGTTGCAACCAACCAAAGTGTCTGACACCAGAACCAGGACCCTGTGACCCTCCCAGCAAGCGTTGCATCTGACCAAAGTGTCTGACACCAGATCCAGGGCCCTGCGATCCTCCCAGCAAGCGTTGCAACCGACCAAAGTGTCTGACACCAGAACCAGGGCCCTGCGACTCCCCCAGCAAGAACTGCAACAAACCAAAATGTCTGACACCAGAACCAGGGCCCTGTGACCCTCCCAGCAAGCGTTGCAACCAACCAAAGTGTCTGACACCAGAACCAGGGCCCTGTGACCCTCCCAGCAAGCGTTGCAACTGACCAAAGTGTCTGACACCAGAACCAGGGCCCTGCGACCTTCCCAGCAAGCGCTGCAACTGACCAAAGTGTCTGACACCAGAACCAGGGCCCTGCGACCTTCCCAGTAAGCGCTGCAACAAACCAAAATGTCTGACACCAGAACCAGGGCCCTGTGACCCTCCCAGCAAGCGTTGCAACCAACCAAAGTGTCTGACACCAGAACCAGGGCCCTGTGACCCTCCCAGCAAGCGTTGCAACTGACCAAAGTGTCTGACACCAGAACAAGGGCCCTGTGACCTTCCCAGCAAGCGCTGCAACCGACCAAAGTGTCTGACACAAGAACCAGGACGCTGTGACTCCCCTAGCAAGTGTTATAGCCAACCAAAGTGTCTGACACCAGAGCCAGGGACCTGTGACCCTCCCATCAAGCATTGCAACCGACCAAAGTGTCTGACACCAGAACCAGGGCCTTGTGACCCCCCCAGCAAGCGTTACAACTGACAAAAATGTCTGACACCAGAACCAGGGCCCTGTGATCCTTCCAGCAAGTGTTGCAACCGACCAAAGTGTCTGGCACCAGAACCAGGGTCCTGTGACCCTCTCAGCAAGTGTTGCAATCGACCAAAGTGTCTGACACCAGAACCAGGACACTGTGACCCCCCCAGCAAGCGTTACAACTGACCAAAGTGTCTGACACCAGAACCAGGACACTGCGACCCTCCCAGAAAGCGTTGCAACCAACCAAAGTGTCTGACACCAGAACCAGGACACTGTGACTCCCCCAGCAAGCGTTACAACTGACCAAAGTGTCTGACACCAGAACCAGGACACTGCGACCCCCCCAGAAAGCGTTGCAACCGACCAAAGCTTCTGACACCAGAACCAGGGCCCTGTGACCCTCCCAGCAAGTGTTGCAACCAATCAAAGTATATGGCACCAGAACCAGGGCCCTGTGACCCTCCCAGCAAGTGTTGCAACCGACCAAAGTGTCTGACACCAGAACCAGGGCCCTGCGACCCTCCCAGCAAGCTTTGCAACCGACCAAAGTGTCTGACACCAGAACCAGGGCCCTGCGACCCTCCCAGCAAGCTTTGCAACTGGCCAAAGTGTCTGACTCCAGAACCAGGGCCCTGCGACCCTCCCAGCAAGCTTTGCAACCGACCAAAGTGTCTGACACCAGATCCAGGGTCCTGTGACCCTCCCAGCAAGCGTTACAACCGACCAAAGTGTCTGACACCAGAACCAGGACCCTGCGACCCTCCCAGCAAGCGTTGCAACCAACCAAAGTGTCTGACACGAGAACCAGGGCCATGTGACCCTCCAAGCAAGCTTTGCAACCGACCAAAGTGTCTGACACCAGAACCATGGCCATGTGACCCTCCCAGCAAGCTTTGCAACCGACCAAAGCTTCTGACACCAGAACCAGGGCCCTGTGACCCTCCCAGCAAGTGTTGCAACCAATCAAAGTATATGGCACCAGAACCAGGGCCCTGTGACCCTCCCAGCAAGTGTTGCAACCAACCAAAGTGTCTGACACCAGAACCAGGGCCATGTGACCCTCCCAGCAAGCTTTGCAACCAACCAAAGTGTCTGACACCAGAACCAGGGCCCTGTGACCCTCCCAGCAAGCGTTGCAACTGACCAAAGTGTCTGACACCAGAACAAGGGCCCTGTGACCTTCCCAGCAAGCGCTGCAACCGACCAAAGTGTCTGACACAAGAACCAGGACGCTGTGACTCCCCTAGCAAGTGTTATAGCCAACCAAAGTGTCTGACACCAGAGCCAGGGACCTGTGACCCTCCCATCAAGCATTGCAACCGACCAAAGTGTCTGACACCAGAACCAGGGCCTTGTGACCCCCCCAGCAAGCGTTACAACTGACCAAAATGTCTGACACCAGAACCAGGGCCCTGTGATCCTTCCAGCAAGTGTTGCAACCGACCAAAGTGTCTGGCACCAGAACCAGGGTCCTGTGACCCTCTCAGCAAGTGTTGCAATCGACCAAAGTGTCTGACACCAGAACCAGGACACTGTGACCCCCCCAGCAAGCGTTACAACTGACCAAAGTGTCTGACACCAGAACCAGGACACTGCGACCCTCCCAGAAAGCGTTGCAACCAACCAAAGTGTCTGACACCAGAACCAGGACCCTGTGACTCCCCCAGCAAGCGTTACAACTGACCAAAGTGTCTGACACCAGAACCAGGACACTGCGACCCCCCCAGAAAGCGTTGCAACCGACCAAAGCTTCTGACACCAGAACCAGGGCCCTGTGACCCTCCCAGCAAGTGTTGCAACCAATCAAAGTATATGGCACCAGAACCAGGGCCCTGTGACCCTCCCAGCAAGTGTTGCAACCGACCAAAGTGTCTGACACCAGAACCAGGGCCCTGCGACCCTCCCAGCAAGCTTTGCAACCGACCAAAGTGTCTGACACCAGAACCAGGGCCCTGCGACCCTCCCAGCAAGCTTTGCAACTGGCCAAAGTGTCTGACACCAGAACCAGGGCCCTGCGACCCTCCCAGCAAGCTTTGCAACCGACCAAAGTGTCTGACTCTAGAACCAGGGCCCTGCGACCCTCCCAGCAAGCTTTGCAACCGACCAAAGTGTCTGACACCAGATCCAGGGTCCTGTGACCCTCCCAGCAAGCGTTACAACCGACCAAAGTGTCTGACACCAGAACCAGGACCCTGCGACCCTCCCAGCAAGCGTTGCAACCAACCAAAGTGTCTGACACGAGAACCAGGGCCATGTGACCCTCCAAGCAAGCTTTGCAACCGACCAAAGTGTCTGACACCAGAACCATGGCCATGTGACCCTCCCAGCAAGCTTTGCAACCGACCAAAGCTTCTGACACCAGAACCAGGGCCCTGTGACCCTCCCAGCAAGTGTTGCAACCAATCAAAGTATATGGCACCAGAACCAGGGCCCTGTGACCCTCCCAGCAAGTGTTGCAACCGACCAAAGTGTCTGACACCAGAACCAGGGCCCTGCGACCCTCCCAGCAAGCTTTGCAACCGACCAAAGTGTCTGACACCAGAACCAGGGCCCTGCGACCCTCCCAGCAAGCTTTGCAACTGGCCAAAGTGTCTGACACCAGAACCAGGGCCCTGCGACCCTCCCAGCAAGCTTTGCAACCGACCAAAGTGTCTGACACCAGAACCAGGACCCTGTGATCCTCCCAGCAAGCGTTGCAACTCACCAAAGTGTCTGACACCAGAACCAAGACCCTGCGACCGTCCCAGCAAGCAATGCATCCGAACAAAGTGTCTGACACCAGAACCAGGGCCCTGCGGCCCCCAACAGCAAGCATTGCATCTGACCAAAGTGTATGACACCAGAACCAGGACCCTGCGACCCTCCCAGCAAGCATTGCAACCAACCAAAGTGTCTGACACCAGAAGCAGGGCCCTGCGACCCCCACAGCAAGCATTGCATCTAACCAAAGTGTCTGACACCAGAACCAGGGCCATGTGACCCTCCCAGCAAGCGTTACAACCAGCCAAAGTGTCTGACATCAGAACCAGGGCCCTGCGGCTCCCACAGCAAGCATTGCATCTGACCAAAGTGTCTGACACCAGGACCAGGGCCATGTGACCCTCCCAGCAAGTGTTGCAACCAACCAAAGTGTCTGACACCAGAACCAGGACCCTGCGACCCTCCCAGCAAGCTTTGCAACCAACCAAAATGTCTGGCACCAGAACCAGGGCCCTGCGATCCTCCCAGCAAGTGTTGCAACCAACCAAAGTGTCTGACACCAGAACCAGGGCCATGTGACCCTCCCAGCAAGTGTTGCAACCAACCAAATTGTCTGGCACCAGAACCAGGGCCCTGCGATCCTCCCAGCAATCGTTGCAACTGACCAAAGTGTCTGACACCAGAATCATGGCCATGTGACCCTCCCAGCAAGCTTTGCAACCAACCAAAGTGTCTGGCACCAGAACCAGGGCCCTGCGATCCTTCCAGCAAGCGTTGCAACCAACCAAAGTGTCTGACACCAGAACCAGGGACCTGTGACCCTCCCATCAAATGTTGCAACCAACCAAAGTGTCTGGCACCAGAACCAGGGCCCTGCAGTTCCCAAAGCAAGCATTGCATCTGACCAAAGTGTCCTGCGATCCTCCCAGCAAGCGTTGCAACCGACCAAAGTGTCTGGTACCAGAACCAGGACCCTGCGCCTTTCCCAGCAAGCGTTGCAACCAACCAAAGTGTCTGACACCAGAACCAGGACCCTGGGACCCTCCCAGCAAGCGTTGCAATTGACCAAAATGTTTGACACCAGAACCAGGGCCCTGTGACGCTCCCAGCAAACTTTCCAACCAACCAAAGTGTCTGGCACCAGAACCAGGGCCCTGTGATCCTCCCAGCAAGCGTTGCAACCGACCAAAGTGTCTGATACCAGAACCAGGGCCTTGTGATCCTCCCAGCAAGAGTTGCAACCGACCAAAGTGTCTGACACCAGAACCAGGGCCCTGCGATCCTTCCAGCAAGCGTTGCAACCAACCAAAGTGTCTGACACCAGAACCAGGGACCTGTGACCCTCCCATCAAATGCTGCAACCAACCAAAGTGTCTGACACCAGAACCAGGACCATGCGACTCCCCCAGCAAGCGTTGCAACTGACCACAATGTATGGCACCAGAACCAGGGCCCTGCGATCCTCCCACCAAGTGTTACAACCGACTAAAATGTCTGACACCAGAACCAGGGCCATGTGAACCTTCCTAACAAGCATTGTAACCAACCAAAGTGTCTGACACCAGATCCAGGACCCTGCGAACCTCCCAGCAAGCGTTGCAACCAACCAAATTGTCTGGCACCAGAACCAGGGCCCTGCGACACTCCCAGCAAGTGTTGCAACCAACCAAAGTGTCTGACACCAGATCCAGGGCCATGTGACCCTCCCAGCAAGGGTTGCAACCAACCAAAGTGTCTGACACCAGAAGCACGGCCCTGCGGCTCCCCCAGCAAGTGTTGCAACCAACCAAAGTGTCTGACACCAGAACCAGGGCCCTGTGACCCTCCCAGCAAGCTTTGCAACCGACCAAAGTGTCTGACACCAGAACCATGGCCATGTGACCCTCCCAGCAAGCTTTGCAACCGACCAAAGTGTCTGACACCAGAACCAGGAACATGCAATCCTCCCATCTAGCGTTGCAACTGAGCATAGAGTTTGACACCAGAACCAGGGTCCTGTGACCCTCCCAGCAAGCGTTACAACAGACCAAAGTGTCTGACACCAGAACGAGGACCCTGCGGCCCCCAACAGCAAGCATTGCATCTGACCAAAGTGTATGACACCAGAACCAGGACCCTGCGACCCTCCCAGCAAGCATTGCAACCAACCAAAGTGTCTGACACCAGAAGCAGGGCCCTGCGACCCCCACAGCAAGCATTGCATCTGACCAAAGTGTCTGACACCAGAACCAGGGCCATGTGACCCTCCCAGCAAGCGTTACAACCAGCCAAAGTGTCTGACACCAGAACCAGGGCCCTGCGGCCCCCACAGCAAGCATTGCATCTGACCAAAGTGTCTGACACCAGAACCAGGGCCATGTGACCCTCCCAGCAAGTGTTGCAACCAACCAAAGTGTCTGACACCAGAACCAGGACCCTGCGACCCTCCCAGCAAGCTTTGCAACCAACCAAAATGTCTGGCACCAGAACCAGGGCCCTGCGATCCTCCCAGCAAGTGTTGCAACCAACCAAAGTGTCTGACACCAGAACCAGGGCCATGTGACCCTCCCAGCAAGTGTTGCAACCAACCAAAGTGTCTGGCACCAGAACCAGGGCCCTGCGATCCTCCCAGCAATCGTTGCAACTGACCAAAGTGTCTGACACCAGAACCATGGCCCTGTGACCCTCCCAGCAAGCTTTGCAACCAACCAAAGTGTCTGGCACCAGAACCAGGGCCCTGCGATCCTCCCAGCAATCGTTGCAACTGACCAAAGTGTCTGACACCAGAACCATGGCCCTGCGATCCTTCCAGCAAGCGTTGCAACCAACCAAAGTGTCTGGCACCAGAACCAGGGCCCTGCAGTTCCCAAAGCAAGCATTGCATCTGACCAAAGTGTCTGGTACCAGAACCAGGACCCTGCGACTTTACCAGCAAGCGTTGCAACCAACCAAAGTGTCTGACACCAGAACCAGGACCCTGTGACCCTCCCAGCAAGCGTTGCATCTGACCAAAGTGTCTGACACCAGATCCAGGGCCCTGCGATCCTCCCAGCAAGCGTTGCAACCGACCAAAGTGTCTGACACCAGAACCAGGGCCCTGCGACTCCCCCAGCAAGAACTGCAACAAACCAAAATGTCTGACACCAGAACCAGGGCCCTGTGACCCTCCCAGCAAGCGTTGCAACCAACCAAAGTGTCTGACACCAGAACCAGGGCCCTGTGACCCTCCCAGCAAGCGTTGCAACTGACCAAAGTGTCTGACACCAGAACCAGGGCCCTGCGACCTTCCCAGCAAGCGCTGCAACTGACCAAAGTGTCTGACACCAGAACCAGGGCCCTGCGACCTTCCCAGTAAGCGCTGCAACAAACCAAAATGTCTGACACCAGAACCAGGGCCCTGTGACCCTCCCAGCAATCGTTGCAACTGACCAAAGTGTCTGACACCAGAACCAGGGCCCTGCGATCCTTCCAGCAATCGTTGCAACTGACCAAAATGTCTGACACCAGAACCAGGGCCCTGCGATCCTTCCAGCAAGCGTTGCAACCAACCAAAGTGTCTGACACCAGAACCAGGGACCTGTGACCCTCCCATCAAATGCTGCAACCAACCAAAGTGTCTGACACCAGAACCAGGGCCATGTGACCCTCCCAGCAAGCGTTACAACCAGCCAAAGTGTCTGACACCAGAACCAGGGCCCTGCGGCCCCCACAGCAAGCATTGCATCTGACCAAAGTGTCTGACACCAGAACCAGGGCCATGTGACCCTCCCAGCAAGTGTTGCAACCAACCAAAGTGTCTGACACCAGAACCAGGACCCTGCGACCCTCCCAGCAAGCTTTGCAACCAACCAAAATGTCTGGCACCAGAACCAGGGCCCTGCGATCCTCCCAGCAAGTGTTGCAACCAACCAAAGTGTCTGACACCAGAACCAGGGCCATGTGACCCTCCCAGCAAGTGTTGCAACCAACCAAAGTGTCTGGCACCAGAACCAGGGCCCTGCGATCCTCCCAGCAATCGTTGCAACTGACCAAAGTGTCTGACACCAGAACCATGGCCCTGTGACCCTCCCAGCAAGCTTTGCAACCAACCAAAGTGTCTGGCACCAGAACCAGGGCCCTGCGATCCTCCCAGCAATCGTTGCAACTGACCAAAGTGTCTGACACCAGAACCATGGCCCTGCGATCCTTCCAGCAAGCGTTGCAACCAACCAAAGTGTCTGGCACCAGAACCAGGGCCCTGCAGTTCCCAAAGCAAGCATTGCATCTGACCAAAGTGTCTGGTACCAGAACCAGGACCCTGCGACTTTACCAGCAAGCGTTGCAACCAACCAAAGTGTCTGACACCAGAACCAGGACCCTGTGACCCTCCCAGCAAGCGTTGCATCTGACCAAAGTGTCTGACACCAGATCCAGGGCCCTGCGATCCTCCCAGCAAGCGTTGCAACCGACCAAAGTGTCTGACACCAGAACCAGGGCCCTGCGACTCCCCCAGCAAAAACTGCAACAAACCAAAATGTCTGACACCAGAACCAGGGCCCTGTGACCCTCCCAGCAAGCGTTGCAACCAACCAAAGTGTCTGACACCAGAACCAGGGCCCTGTGACCCTCCCAGCAAGCGTTGCAACTGACCAAAGTGTCTGACACCAGAACCAGGGCCCTGCGACCTTCCCAGCAAGCGCTGCAACTGACCAAAGTGTCTGACACCAGAACCAGGGCCCTGCGACCTTCCCAGTAAGCGCTGCAACAAACCAAAATGTCTGACACCAGAACCAGGGCCCTGTGACCCTCCCAGCAAGCGTTGCAACCAACCAAAGTGTCTGACACCAGAACCAGGGCCCTGTGACCCTCCCAGCAAGCGTTGCAACTGACCAAAGTGTCTGACACCAGAACAAGGGCCCTGTGACCTTCCCAGCAAGCGCTGCAACCGACCAAAGTGTCTGACACAAGAACCAGGACGCTGTGACTCCCCTAGCAAGTGTTATAGCCAACCAAAGTGTCTGACACCAGAGCCAGGGACCTGTGACCCTCCCATCAAGCATTGCAACCGACCAAAGTGTCTGACACCAGAACCAGGGCCTTGTGACCCCCCCAGCAAGCGTTACAACTGACCAAAATGTCTGACACCAGAACCAGGGCCCTGTGATCCTTCCAGCAAGTGTTGCAACCGACCAAAGTGTCTGGCACCAGAACCAGGGTCCTGTGACCCTCTCAGCAAGTGTTGCAATCGACCAAAGTGTCTGACACCAGAACCAGGACACTGTGACCCCCCCAGCAAGCGTTACAACTGACCAAAGTGTCTGACACCAGAACCAGGACACTGCGACCCTCCCAGAAAGCGTTGCAACCAACCAAAGTGTCTGACACCAGAACCAGGACCCTGTGACTCCCCCAGCAAGCGTTACAACTGACCAAAGTGTCTGACACCAGAACCAGGACACTGCGACCCCCCCAGAAAGCGTTGCAACCGACCAAAGCTTCTGACACCAGAACCAGGGCCCTGTGACCCTCCCAGCAAGTGTTGCAACCAATCAAAGTATATGGCACCAGAACCAGGGCCCTGTGACCCTCCCAGCAAGTGTTGCAACCGACCAAAGTGTCTGACACCAGAACCAGGGCCCTGCGACCCTCCCAGCAAGCTTTGCAACCGACCAAAGTGTCTGACACCAGAACCAGGGCCCTGCGACCCTCCCAGCAAGCTTTGCAACTGGCCAAAGTGTCTGATACCAGAACCAGGGCCCTGCGACCCTCCCAGCAAGCTTTGCAACCGACCAAAGTGTCTGACTCCAGAACCAGGGCCCTGCGACCCTCCCAGCAAGCTTTGCAACCGACCAAAGTGTCTGACACCAGATCCAGGGTCCTGTGACCCTCCCAGCAAGCGTTACAACCGACCAAAGTGTCTGACACCAGAACCAGGACCCTGCGACCCTCCCAGCAAGCGTTGCAACCAACCAAAGTGTCTGACACGAGAACCAGGGCCATGTGACCCTCCAAGCAAGCTTTGCAACCGACCAAAGTGTCTGACACCAGAACCATGGCCATGTGACCCTCCCAGCAAGCTTTGCAACCGACCAAAGCTTCTGACACCAGAACCAGGGCCCTGTGACCCTCCCAGCAAGTGTTGCAACCAATCAAAGTATATGGCACCAGAACCAGGACCCTGCGACCCTCCCAGCAAGCTTTGCAACCAACCAAAGTGTCTGGCACCAGAACCAGGGCCATGTGACCCTCCCAGCAAGCTTTGCAACCAACCAAAGTGTCTGACACCAGAACCAGGGCCCTGTGACCCTCCCAGCAAGCGTTGCAACTGACCAAAGTGTCTGACACCAGAACAAGGGCCCTGTGACCTTCCCAGCAAGCGCTGCAACCGACCAAAGTGTCTGACACAAGAACCAGGACGCTGTGACTCCCCTAGCAAGTGTTATAGCCAACCAAAGTGTCTGACACCAGAGCCAGGGACCTGTGACCCTCCCATCAAGCATTGCAACCGACCAAAGTGTCTGACACCAGAACCAGGGCCTTGTGACCCCCCCAGCAAGCGTTACAACTGACCAAAATGTCTGACACCAGAACCAGGGCCCTGTGATCCTTCCAGCAAGTGTTGCAACCGACCAAAGTGTCTGGCACCAGAACCAGGGTCCTGTGACCCTCTCAGCAAGTGTTGCAATCGACCAAAGTGTCTGACACCAGAACCAGGACACTGTGACCCCCCCAGCAAGCGTTACAACTGACCAAAGTGTCTGACACCAGAACCAGGACACTGCGACCCTCCCAGAAAGCGTTGCAACCAACCAAAGTGTCTGACACCAGAACCAGGACCCTGTGACTCCCCCAGCAAGCGTTACAACTGACCAAAGTGTCTGACACCAGAACCAGGACACTGCGACCCCCCCAGAAAGCGTTGCAACCGACCAAAGCTTCTGACACCAGAACCAGGGCCCTGTGACCCTCCCAGCAAGTGTTGCAACCAATCAAAGTATATGGCACCAGAACCAGGGCCCTGTGACCCTCCCAGCAAGTGTTGCAACCGACCAAAGTGTCTGACACCAGAACCAGGGCCCTGCGACCCTCCCAGCAAGCTTTGCAACCGACCAAAGTGTCTGACACCAGAACCAGGGCCCTGCGACCCTCCCAGCAAGCTTTGCAACTGGCCAAAGTGTCTGACACCAGAACCAGGGCCCTGCGACCCTCCCAGCAAGCTTTGCAACCGACCAAAGTGTCTGACTCTAGAACCAGGGCCCTGCGACCCTCCCAGCAAGCTTTGCAACCGACCAAAGTGTCTGACACCAGATCCAGGGTCCTGTGACCCTCCCAGCAAGCGTTACAACCGACCAAAGTGTCTGACACCAGAACCAGGACCCTGCGACCCTCCCAGCAAGCGTTGCAACCAACCAAAGTGTCTGACACGAGAACCAGGGCCATGTGACCCTCCAAGCAAGCTTTGCAACCGACCAAAGTGTCTGACACCAGAACCATGGCCATGTGACCCTCCCAGCAAGCTTTGCAACCGACCAAAGCTTCTGACACCAGAACCAGGGCCCTGTGACCCTCCCAGCAAGTGTTGCAACCAATCAAAGTATATGGCACCAGAACCAGGGCCCTGTGACCCTCCCAGCAAGTGTTGCAACCGACCAAAGTGTCTGACACCAGAACCAGGGCCCTGCGACCCTCCCAGCAAGCTTTGCAACCGACCAAAGTGTCTGACACCAGAACCAGGGCCCTGCGACCCTCCCAGCAAGCTTTGCAACCGACCAAAGTGTCTGACTCCAGAACCAGGGCCCTGCGACCCTCCCAGCAAGCTTTGCAACCGACCAAAGTGTCTGACACCAGATCCAGGGTCCTGTGACCCTCCCAGCAAGCGTTACAACCGACCAAAGTGTCTGACACCAGAACCAGGACCCTGCGACCCTCCCAGCAAGCGTTGCAACCAACCAAAGTGTCTGACACGAGAACCAGGGCCATGTGACCCTCCAAGCAAGCTTTGCAACCGACCAAAGTGTCTGACACCAGAACCATGGCCATGTGACCCTCCCAGCAAGCTTTGCAACCGACCAAAGTGTCTTACACCAGAACCAGGGCCCTGCGATCCTCCCAGCAAGCGTTGCATCTGACCAAAGTGTCTGACACCAGAACCAGGACCCTGTGATCCTCCCAGCAAGCGTTGCAACCGACCAAAGTGTCTGACACCAGAACCAAGACCCTGCGACCCTCCCAGCAAGCAATGCAACCGACCAAAGTGTCTGACACCAGAACCAGGGCCCTGTGACCCTCCCAGCAAGCGTTACAACCAACCAAAGTGTCTGACACCAGAACCAGGGCCCTGCGGCCCCCAACAGCAAGCATTGCATCTGACCAAAGTGTCTGACACCAGAACCAGCGCCATGTGACCCTCCCAGCAACCGTTACAACCAACCAAAGTGTCTGACACCAGAACCAGGGCCCTGCAGCCCCCACAGCAAGCATTGCATCTGACCAAAGTGTCTGACACCAGAACCAGGGCCATGTGATCCTCCCAGCAAGTGTTGCAACTGACCAAAGTGTCTGACACCAGAACCAGGACCCTGCGAACCCTCCCAGCAAGCATTGCAACCAACTAAAGTGTCTGACACCAGAAGCAGGGCCCTGCGACCCCCACAGCAAGCGTTGCATCTGACCAAAGTGTCTGACACCAGAACCAGGGCCATGTGACCCTCCCAGCAACCGTTACAACCAACCAAAGTTTCTGACACCAGAACCAGGGCCCTGCAGCCCCCACAGCAAGCATTGCATCTGACCAAAGTGTCTGACACCAGAACCAGGGCCATGTGACCCTCCCAGCAAGTGTTGCAACCAACCAAAGTGTCTGACGCCAGAACCAGGACCCTGCGACCCTCCCAGCAAGCTTTGCAACCAACCAAAGTGTCTGGCACCAGAACCAGGGCCTTGCGATCCTCCCAGCAAGCGTTGCAACCAACCAAAGTGTCTGACACCAGAACCAGGGCCATGTGACCCTCCCAGCAAGTGTTGCAACCAACCAAAGTGTCTGGCACCAGAACCAGGGCCCTGCGATCCTCCCAGCAATCGTTGCAACTGACCAAAGTGTCTGACACCAGAACCATGGCCCTGCGATCCTTCCAGCAAGCGTTGCAACCAACCAAAGTGTCTGACACCAGAACCAGGGACCTGTGACCCTCCCATCAAATGTTGCAACCAACCAAGGTGTTTGGCACCAGAACCAGGTCCCTGCAGTTCCCAAAGCAAGCATAGCATCTGACCAAAGTGTCTGGTACCAGAGCCAGGACCCTGCGACTTTCCCAGCAAGCGTTGCAACCAACCAAAGTGTCTGACACCAGAACCAGGACCCTGTGACCCTCCCAGCAAGCGTTGCATCTGACCAAAGTGTCTGACACCAGATCCAGGGCCCTGCGATCCTCCCAGCAAGCGTTGCAACCGACCAAAGTGTCTGACACCAGAACCAGGGCCCTGCGACTCCCCCAGAAAGAACTGCAACAAACCAAAATGTCTGACACCAGAACCAGGGCCCTGCGACCTTCCCAGCAAGTGTTGCAACCGACCAAAGTGTCTGACACCAGAACCAGGGCCCTGCGACCTTCCCAGCAAGCGCTGCAACAAACCAAAATGTCTGACACCAGAACCAGGGCCCTGTGACCCTCCCAGCAAGCGTTGCAACCAACCAAAGTGTCTGACACCAGAACCAGGGCCCTGTGACCCTCCCGGCAAGCGTTGCAACTGACCAAAGTGTCTGACACCAGAACCAGGGCCCTGCGACCTTCCAAGCAAGCGCTGCAACCGACCAAAGTGTCTGACACCAGAACCAGGGCCCTGCGACCTTCCCAGCAAGCGCTGCAACAAACCAAAATGTCTGACACCAGAACCAGGGCCCTGTGACCCTCCCAGCAAGCGTTGCAACCAACCAAAGTGTCTGACACCAGAACCAGGGCCCTGTGATCCTTCCAGCAAGCATTGCAACCGACCAAAGTGTCTGGCACCAGAACCAGGGTCCTGTGACCCTCTCAGCAAGTGTTACAGCCGACCAAAGTGTCTGACACCAGAGCCAGGGACCTGTGACCCTCCCATCAAGCATTGCAACCGACCAAAGTGTTTGACACCAGAACCAGGGCCCTGCGACCTTCCCAGCAAGCGCTGCAACAAACCAAAATGTCTGACACCAGAACCAGGGCCCTGTGACCCTCCCAGCAAGCGTTGCAACCAACCAAAGTGTCTGACACCAGAACCAGGGCCCTGTGATCCTTCCAGCAAGCATTGCAACCGACCAAAGTGTCTGGCACCAGAACCAGGGTCCTGTGACCCTCTCAGCAAGTGTTGCAATCGACCAAAGTGTCTGACACCAGAACCAGGACCCTGCGACTCCCCCAGCAAGCGTTACAACTGACCAAAGTGTCTGACACGAGAACCAGGACACTGCGACCCCCCCCCCAAAAAGCGTTGCAACCGACCAAAGTGTCTGACACCAGAACCAGGGCCCTGCGACCCTCCCAGCAAGCTTTGCAACCGACCAAAGTGTCTGACACCAGAACCAGGGCCCTGCGACCCTCCCAGCAAGCTTTGCAACTGACCAAAGTGTCTGACACCAGAACCAGGGCCCTGCGACCCTCCTAGCAAGCTTTGCAACCGACCAAAGTGTCTGACACCAGAACCAGGACCCTGTGACCCTCCCAGCAAGTGTTGCAACCAATCAAAGTATATGGCACCAGAACCAGGGCCCTGTGACACTCCCAGCAAGTGTTGCAACCGACCAAAGTGTCTGACACCAGAACCAGGGCCCTGCGACCCTCCCAGCAAGCTTTGCAACCGACCAAAGTGTCTGACACCAGAACCAGGGCCCTGCGACCCTCCCAGCAAGCTTTGCAACTGACCAAAGTGTCTGACACCAGAACCAGGGCCCTGCGACCCTCCTAGCAAGCTTTGCAACCGACCAAAGTGTCTGACACCAGAACCAGGACCCTGTGACTCTGGTTGTGGCCTAGTAAGGAGCAGTTATGGCCTAGTAAGGGGCAGTCATGGTCTAGTAAGGGGCAGTTATAGCCTAGTAAGGGGCAGTCATGACCTAGTAAGGGGCAGTCATGTCCTAGTAAGGAGCAGTCATGGCCTAGTAAGGAGCAGTCATGGCCTAGTAAGGGGCAATCATGGCCTAGTAAGTGGTATTCATGGCCTAGTAAGGGGAAGTCATGGCCTAGTAAGGGGCAGTCATGGCCTAGTAAGGAGCAGTCATGGCCTAGTAAGGGGCAGTCATGGCCTAGTAAGGAGCAGTCATGGCCTAGTAAGGGGCAGTCATGTCCTAGTAAGGGGCAGTCATGGTCTAGTAAGGGGCAGTCATGGCCTAGTAAGGGGCATCCATGGCCTAGTAAGGAGCAGTCCTGACCTAGTAAGGGGGCAGTCATGGCCTAGTAAGGGGCAGTCATGACCTAGTAAGGGGCAGTCATGGCCTAGTAAGGAGCAGTCATGGCCTAGTAAGGGGCAGTCATGGCCTAGTAAGGGGCAGTCATGGCCTAGTAAGGGGCAGTCATGACCTAGTAAGGGGCAGTCATGACCTAGTAAGGGGCAGTCATGTCCTAGTAAGGAGCAGTCATGGCCTAGTAAGGGGCAGTCATGGCTTAGTAAGGAGCAGTCATGACCTAGTAAGGGGCAGTCATGGCCTAGTAAGGAGCAGTCATGGCCTAGTAAGGGGCAGTCATGGCCTAGTAAGGGGCAGTCATGGCCTAGTAAGGGGCAGTCATGACCTAGTAAGGGGCAGTCATGGCCTAGTAAGGGGCAGTCATGGCCTAGTAAGTGGTATTCATGGCCTAGTAAGGGGAAGTCATGGCCTAGTAAGGGGCAGTCATGGCCTAGTAAGGAGCAGTCATGGCCTAGTAAGGGGCAGTCATGTCCTAGTAAGGAGCAGTCATGGTCTAGTAAGGGGCAGTCATGGCCTAGTAAGGGGCATCCATGGCCTAGTAAGGAGCAGTCCTGACCTAGTAAGGGGGCAGTCATGGCCTAGTAAGGGGCAGTCATGGCCTAGTAAGGGGCAGTCATGGCCTAGTAAGGGGCAGTCATGGCCTAGTAAGGGGCAGTCATGGCCTAGTAAGGGGCAGTCATGACCTAGTAAGGGGCAGTCATGACCTAGTAAGGGGCAGTCATGTCCTAGTAAGGGGCAGTCATGACCTAGTAAGGGGCAGTCATGACCTAGTAAGGAGCAGTCATGGCCTAGTAAGGAGCAGTCATGGCCTAGTAAGGAGCAGTCATGGCCTAGTAAGGAGCAGTCATGGCCTAGTAAGGGGCAGTCATGACCTAGTAAGGGGCAGTCATGTCCTAGTAAGGAGCAGTCATGGTCTAGTAAGGGGCAGTCATGGCCTAGTAAGGGGAAGTCATGGCCTAGTAAGGGGAAGTTATGGCCTAGTAAGGAGCAGTTATGGCCTAGTAAGGGGCAGTTATGGCCTAGTAAGGAGCAGTCATGGCCTAGTAAGGAGCAGTCATGGCCTAGTAAGGAGCAGTCATGGCCTAGTAAGGAGCAGTCATGGCCTAGTAAGGGGCAGTCATGACCTAGTAAGGGGCAGTCATGTCCTAGTAAGGAGCAGTCATGGTCTAGTAAGGGGCAGTCATGGCCTAGTAAGGGGAAGTCATGGCCTAGTAAGGGGAAGTTATGGCCTAGTAAGGAGCAGTTATGGCCTAGTAAGGGGCAGTTATGGCCTAGTAAGGAGCAGTCATGGCCTAGTAAGGGGCAGTCATGGCCTAGTAAGGAGCAGCTATGGCCTAGTAAGGGGCAGTCATGGCCTAGTAAGGAGCAGTTATGACCTAGTAAGGGGCAGTTATGGCCTAGTAAGGGGCAGTCATGGCCTAGTAAGGAGTAGTTATGGCCTAGTAAGGGGCAGTTATGGCCTAGTAAGGAGCAGTCATGGCCTAGTAAGGGGCAGTCATGACCTAGTAAGGGGCAGTCATGTCCTAGTAAGGAGCAGTCATGGTCTAGTAAGGGGCAGTCATGGCCTAGTAAGGGGAAGTTATGGCCTACTAAGGAGCAGTTATGGCATAGTAAGGGGCAGTTATGGCCTAGTAAGGAGCAGTCATGGCCTAGTAAGGGGCAGTCATGGCCTAGTAAGGAGCAGTTATGGCCTAGTAAGGGGCAGTCATGGCCTAGTAAGGGGCAGTCATGGCCTAGTAAGGGGCAGTCATGGCCTAGTAAGGGGCAGTCATGGCCTAGTAAGGGGCAGTCATGGCCTAGTAAGGAGCAGTCATGGCCTAGTAAGGGGCAGTCATGGCCTAGTAAGGGGCAGTCATGACCTAGTAAGGGGCAGTCATGACCTAGTAAGGGGCAGTCATGTCCTAGTAAGGAGCAGTCATGGCCTAGTAAGGGGCAGTCATGGCTTAGTAAGGAGCAGTCATGACCTAGTAAGGGGCAGTCATGGCCTAGTAAGGAGCAGTTATGACCTAGTAAGGGGCAGTCATGGCCTAGTAAGGGGCAGTCATGGCCTAGTAAGGGGCAGTCATGGCCTAGTAAGGAGCAGTCATGGCCTAGTAAGGGGCAGTCATGGCCTAGTAAGGGGCAGTCATGACCTAGTAAGGGGCAGTCATGACCTAGTAAGGGGCAGTCATGTCCTAGTAAGGAGCAGTCATGGCCTAGTAAGGGGCAGTCATGGCTTAGTAAGGAGCAGTCATGACCTAGTAAGGGGCAGTCATGGCCTAGTAAGGAGCAGTCATGGCCTAGTAAGGGGCAGTCATGGCCTAGTAAGGGGCAGTCATGGCCTAGTAAGGGGCAGTCATGACCTAGTAAGGGGCAGTCATGACCTAGTAAGGGGCAGTCATGTCCTAGTAAGGGGCAGTCATGACCTAGTAAGGGGCAGTCATGACCTAGTAAGGGGCAGTCATGTCCTAGTAAGGGGCAGTCATGGCCTAGTAAGGAGCAGTCATGGCCTAGTAAGGAGCAGTCATGGCCTAGTAAGGAGCAGTCATGGCCTAGTAAGGAGCAGTCATGGCCTAGTAAGGGGCAGTCATGACCTAGTAAGGGGCAGTCATGTCCTAGTAAGGAGCAGTCATGGTCTAGTAAGGGGCAGTCATGGCCTAGTAAGGGGAAGTCATGGCCTAGTAAGGGGAAGTTATGGCCTAGTAAGGAGCAGTTATGGCCTAGTAAGGGGCAGTTATGGCCTAGTAAGGAGCAGTCATGGCCTAGTAAGGAGCAGTCATGGCCTAGTAAGGAGCAGTCATGGCCTAGTAAGGAGCAGTCATGGCCTAGTAAGGGGCAGTCATGACCTAGTAAGGGGCAGTCATGTCCTAGTAAGGAGCAGTCATGGTCTAGTAAGGGGCAGTCATGGCCTAGTAAGGGGAAGTCATGGCCTAGTAAGGGGAAGTTATGGCCTAGTAAGGAGCAGTTATGGCCTAGTAAGGGGCAGTTATGGCCTAGTAAGGAGCAGTCATGGCCTAGTAAGGGGCAGTCATGGCCTAGTAAGGAGCAGCTATGGCCTAGTAAGGGGCAGTTATGGCCTAGTAAGGGGCAGTCATGGCCTAGTAAGGAGCAGTTATGACCTAGTAAGGGGCAGTTATGGCCTAGTAAGGGGCAGTCATGGCCTAGTAAGGAGTAGTTATGGCCTAGTAAGGGGCAGTTATGGCCTAGTAAGGAGCAGTCATGGCCTAGTAAGGGGCAGTCATGACCTAGTAAGGGGCAGTCATGTCCTAGTAAGGAGCAGTCATGGTCTAGTAAGGGGCAGTCATGGCCTAGTAAGGGGAAGTCATGGCCTAGTAAGGGGAAGTTATGGCCTACTAAGGAGCAGTTATGGCATAGTAAGGGGCAGTTATGGCCTAGTAAGGAGCAGTCATGGCCTAGTAAGGGGCAGTCATGGCCTAGTAAGGAGCAGTTATGGCCTAGTAAGGGGCAGTCATGGCCTAGTAAGGGGCAGTCATGGCCTAGTAAGGAGCAGTTATGACCTAGTAAGGGGCAGTCATGGCCTAGTAAGGGGCAGTCATGGCCTAGTAAGGGGCAGTCATGGCCTAGTAAGGGGCAGTCATGGCCTAGTAAGGAGCAGTCATGGCCTAGTAAGAGGCAGTCATGGCCTAGTAAGGGACAGTCATGACCTAGTAAGGGGCAGTCATGTCTTAGTAAGGAGCGGTCATGGCCTAGTAAGGAGCAGTCATGGCCTAGTAAGGGACAGTCATGACCTAGTAAGGGGCAGTCATGTCTTAGTAAGGAGCAGTTATGGCCTAGTAAGGAGCAGTCATGGCCAAGTAAGGGGCAGTCATGGCCTAGTAAGGAGCAGTTATGGCCTAGTAAGGGGCAGTCATGGCCTAGTAAGGGACAGTCATGGCCTAGTAAGGGGCAGTCATGGCCTAGTAAGGGACAGTCATGGCCAAGTAAGGGACAATCATGGCCTAGTAAGGGACAGTCATGGCCAAGTAAGGGACAGTCATGGCCTAGTAAGGAGCAGTCATGGCCTAGTAAGGGACATTCATGGCCTACTAAGGAGTAGCCATGGCCTAGTAAGGGGCAGTTATGGCCTAGTAAGGAGCAGTCATGGCCTAGTAAGGGGCAGTCATGACCTAGTAAGGGGCAGTCATGTCCTAGTAAGGAGCAGTCATGGTCTAGTAAGGGGCAGTCATGGCCTAGTAAGGGGAAGTCATGGCCTAGTAAGGGGAAGTTATGGCCTACTAAGGAGCAGTTATGGCATAGTAAGGGGCAGTTATGGCCTAGTAAGGAGCAGTCATGGCCTAGTAAGGGGCAGTCATGGCCTAGTAAGGAGCAGTTATGGCCTAGTAAGGGGCAGTCATGGCCTAGTAAGGGGCAGTCATGGCCTAGTAAGGAGCAGTTATGACCTAGTAAGGGGCAGTCATGGCCTAGTAAGGGGCAGTCATGGCCTAGTAAGGGGCAGTCATGGCCTAGTAAGGAGCAGTCATGGCCTAGTAAGGGGCAGTCATGGCCTAGTAAGGGGCAGTCATGGCCTAGTAAGGAGCAGTCATGGCCTAGTAAGAGGCAGTCATGGCCTAGTAAGGGACAGTCATGACCTAGTAAGGGGCAGTCATGTCTTAGTAAGGAGCAGTCATGGCCTAGTAAGGAGCAGTCATGGCCTAGTAAGGGACAGTCATGACCTAGTAAGGGGCAGTCATGTCTTAGTAAGGAGCAGTTATGGCCTAGTAAGGAGCAGTCATGGCCTAGTAAGGGGCAGTCATGGCCTAGTAAGGAGCAGTTATGGCCTAGTAAGGGGCAGTCATGGCCTAGTAAGGGACAGTCATGGCCTAGTAAGGGGCAGTCATGGCCTAGTAAGGGACAGTCATGGCCAAGTAAGGGACAATCATGGCCTAGTAAGGGACAGTCATGGCCAAGTAAGGGACAGTCATGGCCTAGTAAGGAGCAGTCATGGCCTAGTAAGGGACATTCATGGCCTACTAAGGAGTAGCCATGGCCTAGTAAGGGACAGTCATGGCCTAGTAAGGGGCAGTTATGGCCTAGTAAGGAGCAGACATGACCTAGTAAGGAGCAGTCATGGCCTAGTAAGGAGCAGTCATGGCCTAGTAAGGGACAGTCATGGCCTAGTAAGGAGCAATCATGGCCTAGTAAGGGACAGTCATGGCCTAGTAAGGAGCAATCATGGCCTAGTAAGGGACATTCATGGCCTAGTAAGGAGTAGCCATGGCCTAGTAAGGGACAGTCATGACCTAGTAAGGAGCAGTCATGGCCTAATAAGGAGCAGTCATGGCCTAGTAAGGAGCAGTCATGGCCTAGTAAGGAGCAGTCATGGCCTAGTAAGGGGGCAGTCATGGCCTAGTAAGGGGGCAGTCATGGCCTAGTAAGGGATAGTCATGGCCTAGTAAGGAGCAGTCATGGCCTAGTAAGGGGCAGTCATGGCCTAGTAAGGGACAGTCATGACCTAGTAAGGGACAGTCATGACCTAGTAAGGGGCAGTCATGGCCTAGTAAGGAACAGTCATGACCTAGTAAGGGGCAGTCATGGCCTAGTAAGGGACAGTCATGACCTAGTAAGGGGCAGTCATGACCTAGTAAGGGGCAGTCATGGCCTAGTAAGGGGCAGTCATGGCCTAGTAAGGGGAAGTCATGGCCTAGTAAGGAGCAGTCATGGCCTAGTAAGGGGCAGTCATGGCCTAGTAAGGGGCAGTCATGGCCTAGTAAGGGGAAGTCATGGCCTAGTAAAGAGCAGTCATGGCCTAGTAATGGACAGTCATGGCCTAGTAAGGAGCAGTCATGGCCTAGTAAGGAGCAGTCATGGCCTAGTAAGGAGCAGTCATGGCCTAGTAAGGGGCAGTCATGGCCTAGTAAGGGGAAGTCATGGCCTAGTAAAGAGCAGTCATGGCCTAGTAAGGGACAGCCATGGCCTAGTAAGGAGCAGTCATGGCCTAGTAAGGGACAGTCATGGCCTAGTAAGGAGCAGTCATGGCCTAGTAAGGGACAGTCATGGCCTAGTAAGGAGCAGTCCTGACCTAGTAAGGGGAAGTCATGGCCTAGTAAGGGGCAGTCATGGCCTAGTAAGGGGCAGTCATGGCCTAGTAAGGAGCAGACATGGCCTAGTAAGGAGCAGTCATGACCTAGTAAGGGGCAGTTATGGCCTAGTAAGGGGCAGTCATGGCCTAGTAAGGAGCAGTTATGACCTAGTAAGGGGCAGTCATGGCCTAGTAAGGGGCAGTCATGGCCTAGTAAGGAGCAGTAATGGCCTAGTAAGTGTCAGTCATGGCCTAGTAAGAGGCAGTCATGACCTAGTAAGGAGCAGTCATGGCCTAGTAAGGGACAGTCATGGCCTAGTAAGGAGCAGTCCTGACCTAGTAAGGGGAAGTCATGGCCTAGTAAGGGGCAGTCATGGCCTAGTAAGGGGCAGTCATGGCCTAGTAAGGAGCAGTCATGGCCTAGTAAGGAGCAGTCATGACCTAGTAAGGGGCAGTTATGGCCTAGTAAGGGGCAGTCATGGCCTAGTAAGGGGCAGTCATGGCCTAGTAAGGAGCAGTCATGGCCTAGTAAGGGACAGTCATGGCCTAGTAAGGAGCAGTCATGGCCTAGTAAGGGACAGTCATGGCCTAGTAAGGAGCAGTCCTGACCTAGTAAGGGGAAGTCATGGCCTAGTAAGGGGCAGTCATGGCCTAGTAAGGGGCAGTCATGGCCTAGTAAGGAGCAGTCATGGCCTAGTAAGGAGCAGTCATGACCTAGTAAGGGGCAGTTATGGCCTAGTAAGGGGCAGTCATGGCCTAGTAAGGAGCAGTTATGACCTAGTAAGGGGCAGTCATGGCCTAGTAAGGGGCAGTCATGGCCTAGTAAGGAGCAGTAATGGCCTAGTAAGTGTCAGTCATGGCCTAGTAAGAGGCAGTCATGACCTAGTAAGGAGCAGTCATGGCCTTGTAAGGGGCAGTCATGGCCTAGTAAGGAGCAGTTATGGCCTAGTAAGGGGCAGTTATGGCCTAGTAAGGGGCAGTCATGGCCTAGTGAGGAGCAGTTATGACCTAGTAAGGGGCAGTTATGGCCTAGTAAGGGGCAGTCATGGCCTAGTAAGGAGCAGTTATGACCTAGTAAGGGGCAGTCATGGCCTAGTAAGGGGCAGTTATGGCCTAGTAAGGAGCAGTCATGGCCTAGTAAGGGGAAGTCATGGCCTAGTAAGAGGCAGTCATGGCCTAGTAAGGGACAGTCATGACCTAGTAAGGGGCAGTCATGTCTTAGTAAGGAGCAGTCATGGTCTAGTAAGGGGCAGTCATGGCCTAGTAAGGAGCAGTTATGGCCTAGTAAGGGGCAGTTATGGCCTAGTAAGGAGCAGTCATGGCCTAGTAAGGGGCAGTCATGGCCTAGTAAGGAGCAGTTATGGCCTAGTAAGGAGCAGTCATGGCCTAGTAAGGGGCAGTCATGGCCTAGTAAGGAGCAGTTATGGCCTAGTAAGGGGCAGTTATGGCCTAGTAAGGAGCAGTCATGGCCTAGTAAGGGGCAGTCATGGCCTAGTAAGGAGCAGTTATGGCCTAGTAAGGGGCAGTTATGGCCTAGTAAGGAGCAGTCATGGCCTAGTAAGGGGCAGTCATGGCCTAGTAAGGAGCAGTTATGGCCTAGTAAGGAGCAGTCATGGCCTAGTAAGGGGCAGTCATGGCCTAGTAAGGAGCAGCTATGGCCTAGTAAGGGGCAGTCATGGCCTAGTAAGGAACAGTCATGGCCTAGTAAGGGGCAGTCATGGCCTAGTAAGGAGCAGTCATGGCCTAGTAAGGGACAGTCATGGCCAAGTAAGGGACAGTCATGGCCTAGTAAGGAGCAGTCATGGCCTAGTAAGGGACATTCATGGCCTAGTAAGGAGTAGCCATGGCCTAGTAAGGGACAGTCATGGCCTAGTAAGGAGCAGTCATGGCCTAGTAAGGAGCAGTCATGGCCTAGTAAGGAGCAGTCATGGCCTAGTAAGGAGCAGTCATGGCCTAGTAAGGGACAGTCATGGCCTAGTAAGGAGCAATCATTGCCTAGTAAGGGACAGTCATGGCCTAGTAAGGAGCAATCATGGCCTAGTAAGGGACATTCATGGCCTAGTAAGGAGTAGCCATGGCCTAGTAAGGGACAGTCATGGCCTAGTAAGGAGCAGTTATGGCCTAGTAAGGAGCAGTCATGGCCTAGTAAGGGGCAGTCATGGCCTAGTAAGGAGCAGTTATGGCCTAGTAAGGGGCAGTTATGGCCTAGTAAGGAGCAGTCATGGCCTAGTAAGGGGCAGTCATGGCCTAGTAAGGAGCAGTTATGGCCTAGTAAGGGGCAGTTATGGCCTAGTAAGGAGCAGTCATGGCCTAGTAAGGGGCAGTCATGGCCTAGTAAGGAGCAGTTATGGCCTAGTAAGGAGCAGTCATGGCCTAGTAAGGGGCAGTCATGGCCTAGTAAGGAGCAGTTATGGCCTAGTAAGGGGCAGTCATGGCCTAGTAAGGAACAGTCATGGCCTAGTAAGGGGCAGTCATGGCCTAGTAAGGAGCAGTCATGGCCTAGTAAGGGGCAGTCATGGCCTAGTAAGGGGGCAGTCATGGCCTAGTAAGGGACAGTCATGGTCTAGTAAGGAGCAGTCATGGCCTAGTAAGGGGCAGTCATGGCCTAGTAAGGGACAGTCATGACCTAGTAAGGGACAGTCATGACCTAGTAAGGGGCAGTCATGGCCTAGTAAGGAACAGTCATGACCTAGTAAGGGGCAGTCATGGCCTAGTAAGGGACAGTCATGACCTAGTAAGGGGCAGTCATGACCTAGTTAGGGGCAGTCATGGCCTAGTAAGGGGCAGTCATGGCCTAGTAAGGGGAAGTCATGGCCTAGTAAGGAGCAGTCATGGCCTAGTAAGGGGCAGTCATGGCCTAGTAAGGGGAAGTCATGGCCTAGTAAAGAGCAGTCATGGCCTAGTAAGGGACAGTCATGGCCTAGTAAGGAGCAGTCATGGCCTAGTAAGGGGCAGTCATGGCCTAGTAAAGGGCAGTCATGGCCTAGTAAGGAGCAGTCATGGCCTAGTAAGGGACAGTCATGGCCTAGTAAGGAGCAGTCATGACCTAGTAAGGGGAAGTCATGGCCCAGTAAGGGGCAGTCATGGCCTAGTAAGGGGCAGTCATGGCCTAGTAAGGAGCAGACATGGCCTAGTAAGGAGCAGTCATGGCCTAGTAAGGAGCAGTCATGGCCTAGTATGGAGCAGTCATGGCCTAGTAAGGGGCAGTCATGGCCTAGTAAGGGGCAGTCATGGCCTAGTAAGGGGCAGTCATGGCCTAGTAAGGGGCAGTCATGGCCTAGTAAGGGGGCAGTCATGGCCTAGTAAGGGACAGTCATGGTCTAGTAAGGAGCAGTCATGGCCTAGTAAGGGGAAGTCATGGCCTAGTAAGGGACAGTCATGACCTAGTAAGGGACAGTCATGACCTAGTAAGGGGCAGTTATGGCCTAGTAAGGAACAGTCATGACCTAGTAAGGGGCAGTCATGGCCTAGTAAGGGACAGTCATGACCTAGTAAGGAGCAGTCATGGCTTAGTAAGGAGCAGTCATGGCCTAGTAAGGGGCAGTCATGGCCTAGTAAGGGGGCAGTCATGGCCTAGTAAGGGACAGTCATGGTCTAGTAAGGAGCAGTCATGGCCTAGTAAGGGGCAGTCATGGCCTAGTAAGGGGCAGTCATGGCCTAGTAAGGGACAGTCATGGCCTAGTAAGGGGCAGTCATGGCCTAGTAAGGGACAGTCATGACCTAGTAAGGGACAGTCATGACCTAGTAAGGGGCAGTCATGGCCTAGTAAGGAACAGTCATGACCTAGTAAGGGGCAGTCATGGCCTAGTAAGGGACAGTCATGACCTAGTAAGGGGCAGTCATGACCTAGTAAGGGGCAGTCATGGCCTAGTAAAGGGCAGTCATGGCCTAGTAAGGGGAAGTCATGGCCTAGTAAGGAGCAGTCATGGCCTAGTAAGGGGCAGTCATGGCCTAGTAAGGGGAAGTCATGGCCTAGTAAAGAGCAGTCATGGCCTAGTAAGGGACAGTCATGGCCTAGTAAGGAGCAGTCATGGCCTAGTAAGGGGCAGTCATGGCCTAGTAAGGGGCAGTCATGGCCTAGTAAGGAGCAGTCATGGCCTAGTAAGGGACAGTCATGGCCTAGTAAGGAGCAGTCATGACCTAGTAAGGGGAAGTCATGGCCTAGTAAGGGGCAGTCATGGCCTAGTAAGGGGCAGTCATGGCCTAGTAAGGAGCAGACATGGCCTAGTAAGGAGCAGTCATGACCTAGTAAGGAGCAGTCATGGCCTAGTATGGAGCAGTCATGGCCTAGTAAGGGGCAGTCATGGCCTAGTAAGGGGCAGTCATGGCCTAGTAAGGGGCAGTCATGGCCTAGTAAGGGGCAGTCATGGCCTAGTAAGGGGGCAGTCATGGCCTAGTAAGGGACAGTCATGGTCTAGTAAGGAGCAGTCATGGCCTAGTAAGGGGAAGTCATGGCCTAGTAAGGGACAGTCATGACCTAGTAAGGGACAGTCATGACCTAGTAAGGGGCAGTTATGGCCTAGTAAGGAACAGTCATGACCTAGTAAGGGGCAGTCATGGCCTAGTAAGGGACAGTCATGACCTAGTAAGGGGCAGTCATGACCTAGTAAGGGGTAGTCATGGCCTAGTAAGGGGCAGTCGTGGCCTAGTAAGGGGAAGTCGTGGCCTAGTAAGGAGCAGTCATGGCCTAGTAAGGGGCAGTCATGGCCTAGTAAGGGGAAGTCATGGCCTAGTAAAGAGCAGTCATGGCCTAGTAAGGAGCAGTCATGGCCTAGTAAGGGGCAGTCATGGCCTAGTAAGGGGCAGTCATGGCCTAGTAAGGAGCAGTCATGGCCTAGTAAGGGGCAGTCATTGCCTAGTAAGGGGAAGTCATGGCCTAGTAAGGAGCAGACATGGCCTAGTAAGGAGCAGTCATGGCCTAGTAAGGAGCAGTCATGGCCTAGTATGGAGCAGTCATGACCTAGTAAGGGGCAGTCATGGCCTAGTAAGGGGCAGTCATGGCCTAGTAAGGAGCAGACATGACCTAGTAAGGGGAAGTCATGGCCTAGTAAGAAGCAGTCATGGCCTAGTAAGGAGCAGTCATGACCTAGTAATGGGCAGTCATGACCTAGTAAGGGGAAGTCATGACCTAGTAAGGGGCAGTCATGGCCTAGTAAGGAGCAGACATGACCTAGTAAGGGGAAGTCATGGCCTAGTAAGAAGCAGTCATGGCCTAGTAAGGAGCAGTCATGACCTAGTAATGGGCAGTCATGACCTAGTAAGGGGAAGTCATGACCTAGTAAGGGGAAGTCATGACCTAGTAATGAGCAGTCATGACCTAGTAAGGGGGAGTCATGACCTAGTAAGGGGAAGTCATGACCTAGTAATGAGCAGTCATGACCTAGTAAGGGGAAGTCATGGCCTAGTAAGGGGCAGTCATGACCTAGTAAGGAGCAGTCATGACCTAGTATGGAGCAGTCATGACCTAGTAAGGAGTAGTCATGGCCTAGTAAGGAGCAGTCATGACCTAGTAAGGAGCAGTCATGGCCTAGTAAGGAGCAGTCATGACCTAGTAAGGAGCAGTCATGACCTAGTAAAGGGAAGTCATGACCTAGTAAGGGGAAGTCATGGCCTAGTAAGGAGCAGTCATGACCTAGTAAGGAGCAGTCATGACCTAGTAAGGAGCAGTCATGACCTAGTAAGGAGCAGTCATGGCCTAGTAATTAGCAGTCATGGCTAAATAATGAGCAGTCATGGCCTAGTAAAGAACAGTCATGGCCTAGTAATTGTCAGTCATGGCCTAGTAAGGGGCAGTCATGGCCTAGTGGGGGGAAGTCATGGCCTAATAAGGAGCAATCATGACCTAGTAAGGGACAGTCATGGCCTAGTAAGTGTCAGTCATGACCTAGTAAGTGTCAGTCATGGCCTAGTAAGGGGCAGTCATGGCCTATTAAGGGGCAGTCATGGCCTACTAAGGAGCAGTCATGGCCTACTAAGGAGCAGTCATGGCCTACTAAGGAGCAGTCATGGCCTAGTAATGGGCAGTCATGTCCTAGTAAGGGACAATCATGGGCTAGTAAGGGACAGTCATGGCCTAGTAAGAGGCAGTCATGGCCTAGTAAGGGACAGTCATGGCCTAGTAAGGAACAGTTATGGCCTAGTAAGGGGCAGTCATGGCTTAGTAAGGAGCAGTCATGGCCTAGTAAGGTGCAGTCATGGCCTAGTAAGGAGCAGTCATGACCTAGTAAGGGGCAGTCATGGCCTAGTAAGGGGCAGTCATGGCCTAGTAAGGGGCAGTCATGGCCTAGTAAGGGGCAGTCATGGCCTAGTAAGGAGCAGACATGACCTAGTAAGGGGAAGTCATGGCCTAGTAAGAAGCAGTCATGGCCTAGTAAGGAGCAGTCATGACCTAGTAATGGGCAGTCATGACCTAGTAAGGGGGAGTCATGACCTAGTAAGGGGAAGTCATGACCTAGTAATGAGCAGTCATGACCTAGTAAGGGGGAGTCATGACCTAGTAAGGGGGAGTCATGACCTAGTAAGGGGAAGTCATGACCTAGTAATGAGCAGTCATGACCTAGTAAGGGGAAGTCATGGCCTAGTAAGGGGCAGTCATGACCTAGTAAGGAGCAGTCATGACCTAGTATGGAGCAGTCATGACCTAGTAAGGAGTAGTCATGGCCTAGTAAGGAGCAGTCATGACCTAGTAAGGAGCAGTCATGGCCTAGTAAGGAGCAGTCATGACCTAGTAAGGAGCAGTCATGACCTAGTAAAGGGAAGTCATGACCTAGTAAGGGGAAGTCATGGCCTAGTAAGGAGCAGTCATGACCTAGTAAGGAGCAGTCATGACCTAGTAAGGAGCAGTCATGACCTAGTAAGGAGCAGTCATGGCCTAGTAATTAGCAGTCATGGCTAAATAATGAGCAGTCATGGCCTAGTAAAGAACAGTCATGGCCCAGTAATTGTCAGTCATGGCCTAGTAAGGGGCAGTCATGGCCTAGTGGGGGGAAGTCATGGCCTAATAAGGAGCAATCATGACCTAGTAAGGGACAGTCATGGCCTAGTAAGTGTCAGTCATGACCTAGTAAGTGTCAGTCATGGCCTAGTAAGGGGCAGTCATGGCCTATTAAGGGGCAGTCATGGCCTACTAAGGAGCAGTCATGGCCTACTAAGGAGCAGTCATGGCCTAGTAATGGGCAGTCATGTCCTAGTAAGGGACAATCATGGGCTAGTAAGGGACAGTCATGGCCTAGTAAGAGGCAGTCATGGCCTAGTAAGGGACAGTCATGGCCTAGTAAGGGACAGTCATGGCCAAGTAAGGGGCAGTCATGACCTAGTAAGGAGCAGTCATGACCTAGTAAGGAGCAGTCATGGCCTAGTAAGGGGGCAGTCATGGCCTAGTAAGAGGCAGTCATGGCCTAGTAAGGAGCAGTCATGACCTAGTAAGGAGCAGTCATGACCTAGTAAGGAGCAGTCATGGCCTAGTAAGGAGCAGTCATGGCCTAGTAAGGGGGCAGTCATGGCCTAGTAAGGGGCAGTCATGGCCAAGTAAGGGGCAGTCATGGCCTAGTAAAGGGAAGTCATGACCTAGTAAGGGGAAGTCATGGCCTAGTAAGGAGCAGTCATGACCTAGTAAGGAGCAGTCATGACCTAGTAAGGAGCAGTCATGACCTAGTAAGGAGCAGTCATGGCCTAGTAATTAGCAGTCATGGCTAAATAATGAGCAGTCATGGCCTAGTAAGGAACAGTCATGGCCTAGTAATTGTCAGTCATGGCCTAGTAAGGGGCAGTCATGGCCTAGTAAGGGGCAGTCATGGCCTAATAAGGAGCAATCATGACCTAGTAAGGGACAGTCATGGCCTAGTAAGTGTCAGTCATGGCCTAGTAAGTGTCAGTCATGGCCTAGTAAGGGGCAGTCATGGCCTATTAAGGGGCAGTCATGGCCTACTAAGGAGCAGTCATGGCCTACTAAGGAGCAGTCATGGCCTAGTAATGGGCAGTCATGTCCTAGTAAGGGACAATCATGAGCTAGTAAGGGACAGTCATGGCCTAGTAAGAGGCAGTCATGGCCTAGTAAGGGACAGTCATGGCCTAGTAAGGGACAGTCATGGCCAAGTAAGGGGCAGTCATGACCTAGTAAGGAGCAGTCATGACCTAGTAAGGAGCAGTCATGGCCTAGTAAGGGGGCAGTCATGGCCTAGTAAGAGGCAGTCATGGCCTAGTAAGGAGCAGTCATGAGCTAGTAAGGAGCAGTCATGACCTAGTAAGGAGCAGTCATGGCCTAGTAAGGGGGCAGTCATGGCCTAGTAAGGGGCAGTCATGGCCAAGTAAGGGGCAGTCATGGCCTAGTAAGGGGCAGTCATGGCCTAGTAAAGGGAAGTCATGGCCTAGTAAAGGGAAGTCATGGCCTAGTAAGGGGCAGTCATGGCCTAGTAAAGGGGAGCCATGGCCTAGTAACGGGAAGTCATGGCCTAGTAAGGAGCAGTCATGATCTAGTAAGGGAGAGTCATGGCCTAGTAAGGGGCAGCAATGATCTGGTAAGGGGCAGCCAGGGCCTAGTAAGAGGCATTCATGGCATAGTAAGGGGCGTTCATGGCCTAGTAAGGGGCAGTCATGGCCTAGTAAGGGGCAGTCATGGCCTAGTATGGGGCAGTCATGGCCTAGTAAGGGGCAATCATGGCCTAGTAAGTGGTATTCATGGCCTAGTAAGGGGAAGTCATGGCCTAATAAGGGGCAGTCATGGCCTAGTAAGGAGCAGTCATAGCATAGTAAGAGGCAGTCATGGCCTAGTAAGAGGCAGTCATGGCCTAGTAAGGGGCAGTCATGGCCTAGTAAGGGGCAGTTATGGCCTGGTAAGGGGCAGTCATGGCCTAGTAAGGGGCAGTCATGGCCTAGTAAGGGGCAGTCATGGCCTAGTAAGGGGCAGTCATTTCCTAGTAAGGGGGCAGTCATGGCCTAGTAAGTGGCAGTCATGGCCTAGTAAGTGGCAGTCATGGCCTAGTAAGGGGACAGTCATGGCCTAGTAAGGAACAGTTATGGCCTAGTAAGGGGAAGTTAAGGCTTAGTAAGGAGCAGTTATGGCCTAGTAAGGGGGCAGTTATGGCCTAGTAAGGAGCAGTTATGGCCTAGTAAGGGGCAGTTATGGCCTAGTAAGGAGCAGTCATGGCCTAGTAAGGGGCAGTCATGGCCTAGTAAGGAGCAGTTATGGCCTAGTAAGGGGCAGTTATGGCCTAGTAAGGGGCAGTCATGGCCTAGTAAGGGACAGTCATGGCCTAGTAAGGGGCAGTCATGGCCTAGTAAGGAGCAGTCATGGCCTAGTAAGGGACAGTCATGGCCTAGTAAGGGGCAGTCATGGCCTAGTAAGGAGCAGTCATGGCCTAGTAAGGGACAGTCATGGCCTAGTAAGGAGCAGTCATGGCCTAGTAAGGGACATTCATGGCCTAGTAAGGAGTAGCCATGGCCTAGTAAGGTACAGTCATGGCCTAGTAAGGAGCAGTCATGGCCTAGTAAGGAGCAGTCATGGCCTAGTAAGGAGCAGTCATGGCCTAGTAAGGGGCAGTCATGGCCTAGTAAGGGGCAGTCATGGCCTAGTAAGGGGCATTCATGACCTAGTAAGGGGCAGTCATGGCCTAGTAAGGGGCAGTCATGGCCTAGTAAGGGACAGTCATGACCTAGTAAGGGACAGTCTTGACCTAGTAAGGGGTAGTCATGGCCTAGTACGGGACAGTCATGACCTAGTAAGGGGCCGTCATGGCCTAGTAAGGGACAGTCATGACCTAGTAAGGGGCAGTCATGACCTAGTAAGGGGCAGTCATGGCCTAGTAAGGGGCAGTCATGGCCTAGTAAGGGGAAGTCATGGCCTAGTAAGGAGCAGTCATGGCCTAGTAAGGGACAGTCATGGCCTAGTAAGGAGCAATCATGACCTAGTAAGGGGAAGTCATGGCCTAGTAAGGGGCAGTCATGGCCTAGTAAGGGGCAGTCATGGCCTAGTAAGGAGCAGACATGACCTAGTAAGGGGAAGTCATGGCCTAGTAAGGAGCAGTCATGGCCTAGTAAGGAGCAGTCATGACCTAGTAAGGGGCAGTCATGGCCTAGTAAGGGACAGTCATGGCCTAGTAAGGGGCAGTCATGGCCTAGTAAGGAGCAGACATGATCTAGTAAGGGGAAGTCATGGCCTAGTAAGGAGCAGTCATGGCCTAGTAAGGAGCAGTCATGACCTAGTAAGGGGCAGTCATGGCCTAGTAAGGGGCAGTCATGGCCTAGTAAGGAGCAGTCATGATCTAGTAAGGGAGAGTCATGGCCTAGTAAGGAGCAGCAATGATCTGGTAAGGGGCAGCCAGGGCCTAGTAAGAGGCATTCATGGCATAGTAAGGGGCGTTCATGGCCTAGTAAGGGGCAGTCATGGCCTAGTAAGGGGCAGTCATGGCCTAGTAAGGGGCAGTCATGGCCTAGTAAGGGGCAGTCATGGCCTAGTAAGGGGCAATCATGGCCTAGTAAGTGGTATTCATGGCCTAGTAAGGGGAAGTCATGGCCTAATAAGGGGCAGTCATGGCCTAGTAAGGAGCAGTCATAGCATAGTAAGAGGCAGTCATGGCCTAGTAAGAGGCAGTCATGGCCTAGTAAGAGGCAGTCATGGCCTAGTAAGAGGCAGTAATGGCCTAGTAGGGGCAGCCATGGCCTAGTAAGGGTAAGTCATGGCCTAGTAAGGGGCAGTCATGGCCTTGTTAGGGACAGTCATGGCCTAGTAAGGGGTAGTCATGGCCTAGTAAGGGGCAGTCATGGCCTAGTAAGGGACAGTCATGGCCTAGCAATGGGCAGTCATGGCCTAGTAAGGAGCAGTCATGGCCTAGCAATGGGCAGTGATGGCCTAGTAAGGAGCAGTCATGGCCATGATTCCCAACGGATCTGGATGGCTAATGAGCAGGGAGGTCTTAAGGATGACCAAAACCCGTTATCCCAATGGGATCTGGATGGCTAATGAGCAAGGAGGTCTTAAATATGACCAAAAACTATGATTCTGACCATTCTTGGTTTTTCCCAATTTGATTGGACGAAAGACAGACAAACTCTAAACGAATTCCAATTCGGATGAAATGATCGGCAACTGTAACGGCTCTTCCACTCGATACACAATTCAAACTCCACGACTTCTCGAACACCCTGTAGGGCTCCCTTTTGAAACAAACCCTTCCGGTCCGACGCAGTTCCTACACCATATTTTGCCAGTATGTTGCAAGTGAGCCACAGACTCACTTGTTTTGCATGCCATGGCGCACTCCACATGTGCTACGGGTCGCCTTCCAATCCAGTTCAGGCAGTTCCAGTGAGTTCTTGTTTACTCCTTTCTAATTTCCATGTATCCCCTGACCTCAAAATCCCAAGAAGACCTGGATGGCTAATAAGCAGGGAGGTCGTAAAGATGACCAAAACCTGTGGTTCCCATTGGAATCTGGATGGCTAATGAGCAGGGAGGTCTTAAAGATGACCAAAACCTGTCATTCTCAATGGGATCTGGATGGCTAATGAGCAGGGAGGTCTTAAAGATGACCAAAACCTGTCATTCCCAATGGGATCCGGATGGCTAATGAGCAGGGAGGTCTTAAAGATGACCAAAACCTGTCATTTTCAATGGGATCTGGATGGCTAATGAGCAGGGAGGTCTTAAATATGACCAAAACCTGTGATTCCCACTGGGATCTGGATGGCTAATGAGCAGGGAAGTCTTAAAGATGACAAAAACCTGTCATTCTCAATGGGATCTGGATGGTTAATGAGCAGGGGGGGGACTTAAAGATGACCAAAACCCATTATCCCAATGGGATCTGGATGGTTAATGAGCAGGGAGGTCTTAAAGATGACCAAAACCTGTGATTTTGACCATTCTGGAAAGGTAGGGTTCACACATTGGTCATCCCATATTCCCACAATTCAATCTTTGGACCCCATCTAATGCGTAATATCATAATGGCTGGTGGTAGGTGGAGGGGAGTGGTTCTAAGGCACCAATTTCCAGGCAAGCGCCATGTATCGGTCCTGAAGCCTCGCTTCCTTTGCTCCGAAGTCTTGCCACCAGTTCTCTATCCCACGCCACAAGTTTTTTTTCCTTTACCCCATTCGCCGTCAATCCACTCAGCTCTTCCACCGATAGGCAATCACTTAGACTTAGACTCGGTCACAAGTGGACTTACTCCCCCCCCCCCCCCGGTCAGTCACTCCCTTAGGCTCAAACGACGTAAATTGCCAGTTCCCATCCATTCACATGTTTCACATGGCATGGCACACTCCACATGTGCAATGGGTCCCCTTCTGATCCTGCTCGGAGCAGTTTAGACAAGTTCCTATTTATTCCTTTTTTAGTTTCCCTCTTTTGCCTGACCTTGAATACCAAGAACTTTTGGTTGGTGCCGAAATTATTTTTCCCGAAACTCTGAGCGAATTCCAATTCTAGTGAAATCATCTGTAACTGTAATGGCTCTTCCACTTGATACACAATTCAAACGCCACAACTTCCCGAACCCAAGATACCAGTCCCCTGTAGGGTTCACTTTTGAAACCCTTCTGGTCCGACACCATATTTTGCCAGTTCCCACCCACTCACTTGTTTCACATGCCAATGCACACTCCACATGTGCTACGGTTACCATTTGGGATGCTCCACTTTTGGAAACCTCACACATCGCTCAGAAAAACTCACCTTTCCCAGGTCGTATGTGCAGGCACGCAGCCGATCCGCGCCCTGGGCTCAATTTGTTCCCCACTCGCTGTCCATCCTCTTGGCTGCGATTACATTGTGATGACATTCTTTCTAAACAAGCGATAGGGAACGCATTTCGTGGGCTCGGCGCGGTTTATTTTTAACCACCCTTTACGCGTCTCAATCCCCCCAAAGGAGGGATTTCTATTTCGCAGACGCCAAAGATTTCCGCTTTAGCAGATAAGTCAGGGAAATTAATTCTTCCCATTATTTTATGTTCTTCTCTCTGGACTCAACACAACAGCCAATAAGGCAAATGTATATGTTAAGAAGAAGAATAAAAAAAAAAAAATCTTCTGCCGCAATGTAATTAAAATTATATTTTCATTATCTGCAAAGTGTTTGGAAAAAAAAAAAACCGTAGACGGGGGCCTCTCCTCTAATAGATATCCGGGGCCCCTCGCTCGGTCTCTTCAATTAGACACTCAGTGCCTCCTGACAGATCACAGCTTTTTTGCCGCCGTCCTGCGTAAAACAATTTGGGCTAATTGAAATTGCGCTTAGCAGATAGAGGCGGATGCGTTGGTGGCGGTGGCGGATCGCCCCAGAAAAATTGAGCTTTCATGTTACTTGGATTTAAAGTCAACGTTAATTTGAGATGTTGCTTAAAAAAAAAAAAATGCGATCGGAAACAATGTTATTACTTCAGTCGTTATGTTAATTGGTTCTACAAAACGCAATGACCAGATTAGTGGCCTGTTTCTTTAAGGGAACGTCACCCGCTGATCATTATTCTATTGGACGCCGCTAACGGCAGCTGTAGATCCAACTCTAATGCATTACCAAAACTCAAACCAAACCCATAAACTAAAACTAAACGCCTAAACTCAAACCAAATCCCTAAACTCAAACCAAACCCCTAAACTCAAACCAAACCCATAAACTAAAACCAAACGCTTAAACTCAAACCAAATCCCTAAACTCAAACCAAATGCTTAAACTCAAACCAAACCCCCAAACTCAAACCAAATCCCTAAACTCAAACCAAATGCCTAAACTCAAACCAAATCCCTAAACTCAAACCAAATGCCTAAACTCAAACCAAACCCCTAAACTCAAACCAAACCCCTAAACTCAAAACAACCCCTAAACTCAAACCAAATCCCTAAACGCAAACCAAATGCCTGAACTCAAACCAAATGCCTGAACTCAAACCAAATGCCTGAACTCAATCCAAACCCCTAAACTCAAACCAAATCCCTAAACTTAAACCAAATGCCTAAACTTAAACCAAATGCCTAAACTCAAACCAAATGCCTAAACTCAAACCAAGCCCTTAAACACAAACCAAACCCCTAAACTCAAACCAAACTCCTAAACTCAAACCAAATGCCTGAACTCAATCCAAACCCCTAAACTCAAACCAAACCCCTAAACTCAAACCAAACCCCTAAACTTAAACCAAATGCCTAAACTCAAACCAAATGCCTAAACTGAAACCAAGCCCTTAAACACAAACCAAACCCCTAAACTCAAACTAAATCCCTAAACTCAAACAAAATCCCTAAACTCAAACCAAACCCCTAAACTCAAACCAAATCCCTAAACTCAATCCAAACCCCTAAACTCAAACCAAACCCCTAAACTTAAACCAAATGCCTAAACTCAAACCAAATGCCTAAACTCAAACCAAGCCCTTAAACACAATCCAAACCCCTAAACTCAATCCAAACTCCTAAACTCAAACTAAATCCCTTCACTCAATCCAAACCCCTAAACTCAAACCAAACCCCTAAACTTAAACCAAATGCCTAAACTCAAAACAAATGCCTAAACTCAAACCAAGCCCTTAAACACGAACCAAACCCATAAACTCTAACCAAACTCCTAAACTCACACTAAATCCCTAAACTCAAACCAAACCCCTAAACGCAAACCAAACTCCTAAACTCAAACCAAACCCCTAAACGTAAACCAAATGCCTAAACTCAAACCAAATGCCTAAACTCAAACCAAATGCCTAAACTCAAACCAAGCCCTTAAACACAAACCAAACCCCTAAACTCAAACCAAACTCCTAAACTCAAACTAAATCCCTAAACTCAAACTAAATCCTTGAACTCAAACCAAACCCCTAAACTCAAACCGAACCCCTAAACTCAAACCAAACCCCTAAACTCAAAACAAACCCCTAAACTTAAACCAAATGCCTAAACTCAAAACAAATCCCTAAACTCAAACCAAATCCATAAACGCAAACCAAATGCCTAAACACAAACCAAATGCCTAAACCCAAACCAAATGCCTGAACTCAAACCAAACCCCTAAACTCAAACCAAATGCCTGAACTCAATCCAAACCCTTAAACTCAAACCAAACCCCTAAACTTAAACCAAATGCCTAAACTCAAACCAAATGCCTAAACTCAAACCAAGCCCTTAAACACAAACCAAACCCCTAAACTCAAACCAAACTCCTAAACTCAAACCAAATGCCTGAACTCAATCCAAACCCCTAAACTCAAACCAAACCCCTAAACTTAAACCAAATGCCTAAACTCAAACCAAATGCCTAAACTCAAACCAAGCCCTTAAACACAAACCAAACCCCTAAACTCAAACCAAACTCCTAAACTCAAACTAAATCCCTAAACTCAAACTAAATCCCTAAACTCAAACCAAACCCCTAAACTCAAACCAAACCCATAAACTCAAACCAAATGCCTAAACTCAAACCAAATGCCTAAACTCAAACCAAACCCCTAAACTCAAACCAAACTCCTAAACTTAAACCAAATGCCTAAACTCAAAACAAATGCCTAAACTCAAACCAAGCCCTTAAACACAAACCAAACCCATAAACTCAAACCAAACTCCTAAACTCACACTAAATCCCTAAACTCAAACCAAACCCCTAAAGGCAAACCAAACCCCTAAAGGCAAACCAAACCCCTAAACTCAAACCAAACCCAGAAACTCAAACTGAACCGCTAAACTCAAACCAAACCCCTAAACTCAAACCAAATCCCTAAACTCAAACCAAACCCAGAAACTCAAACTAAATGCCTAAACTCAAACCACTCCCTTAAACACATACCAAACCCCTAAACTCAAACCAAACTCCTAAACTCAAATGAAATCCCTAAACTCAAACCAAACCCCTAAACTCAAACCAAACCCCTAAACTCAAAGCAAATCCCTAAACTCAAACCAAACCCAGAAACTTACACGGAACCCCTAAACTCAAACCAAACCCCTAAACACAAACCAAACCCCTAAAAGCAAACCACGTCCCTAAACTCAAACCATGCCCCTAAACTCAAACCAAACCCCTAAACTCAAACCAAATGCCTAAGCTCAAACCAAACCCCTAAACTTAAACCAAATGCCTAAACTCAAACCAAGCCCTTAAACACAAACCAAACCCCTAAACTCAAACCAAACCCCTAAACTCAAACCAAACCCCTAAACTTAAACCAAATGCCTAAACTGAAACCAAACCCCTAAACTTAAACCAAATGCCTAAACTCAAACCAAACCCCTAAACTCAAACCAAACCCCTAAACTCAAACTGAACCCCTAAACACATACCAAACCCCTAAACTCAAACCAAACCCCTAAACTCAAACTAAATCCCTAAACGCAAACCAAATCCATAAACTCAAACCAAATCCATAAACTTAAAACAAATTCCTATACTTAAACCAAACCCCAAAGCTCAAACCAAAACCTTAAACTCAAAACAAACCGCTAAACTCAAACCAAACCCCTAAACTCAAACTAAACCTCTAAACTCAAACCAAACCCAGAAACTCAAACTGAACCGCTAAACTGAAACCAAACCCCTAAACTCAAACCAAACCCCTAAACTCAAACCGAATCCCTAAACTCAAACCAAATGCCTAAACTCAAACCAAGCCCTTAAACACAAACCAAACCCATAAACTCAAACCAAACTTCTAAACTCACACTAAATCCCTAAACTCAAACCAAACCCCTAAACTCAAACCAAACCCCTAAACTCAAACCAAACCCCTAAATGCAAACCAAATCCCTAAACTAAAACCAAACCCAGAAACTCAAACTGAACCGCTAAACTCAAACCAAACCCCTAAACTCAAATCAAACTCCTAAACTCAAACTAAATCCCTAAACTCAAACCAAACCCCTTAACTCAAACCAAACCCCTAAACTTAAACCGAATCCCTAAACTCAAACCAAATCCCTAAACGCAAACCAAATGCCTAAACTCAAACCAAATGCCTAAACTCAAACCAAATGCCTAAACTCAAACCAAGCCCTTAAACACAAACCAAACCCCTAAACTCAAACCAAACTCCTAAACTCAAACTAAATCCCTAAACTCAAACTAAATCCCTAAACTCAAACCAAACCCCTAAACTCAAACCAAACCCCTAAACTTAAACCAAATGCCTAAACTCAAAACAAATCCCTAAACTCAAACCAAATCCCTAAACGCAAACCAAATGCCTAAACTCAAACCAAATGCCTAAACTCAAACCAAATGCCTGAACTCAAACCAAACCCCTAAACTCAAACCAAATGCCTGAGCTCAAACCAAACCCCTAAACTTAAACCAAATGCCTAAACTCAAACCAAGCCCTTAAACACAAACCAAACCCCTAAACTCAAACCAAACCCCTAAACTCAAACCAAACCCCTAAACTTAAACCAAATGCCTAAACTCAAACCAAACCCCTAAACTTAAACCAAATGCGTAAACTCAAACCAAACCCCTAAACTTAAACCAAATGCCTCAACTCAAACCAAGCCCTTAAAACACAAACCAAACCCCTAAACTCAAACCAAACTCCTAAACTCAAACCGAATGCCTGAACTCAATCCAAACCCCTAAACTCAAACCAAATCCCTAAACTTAAACCAAATACCTAAACTCAAACCAAATGTCTAAACTCAAACCAAACTCCTAAACTCAAACCAAATGCCTGAACTCAATCCAAACCCCTAAACTCAAACCAAACCCCTAAACTTAAACCAAATGCCTAAACTCAAACCAAATGTCTAAACACAAACCAAGCCCTTAAACACAAACCAATCCCCTAAACCCAAACCAAACTCCTAAACTCAAACTAAATCCCTAAACTCAAACTAAATCCCTAAACTCAAACTAAATCCCTAAACTTAAACCAAATGCCTAAACTCAAACCAAACCCCTAAACTTAAACCAAATGCCTAAACTCAAACCAAACCCCTAAACTCAAACCAAATCCCTAAACTCAATCCAAATGCCTAAACTCAAACCAAGCCCTTAAACACAAACCAAACCCATAAACTCAAACCAAACCCATAAACTCAAACCAAACTCCTAAACTTACACCAAATGCCTAAACTCAAACCAAACCCCTAAACTTAAACCAAATGCCTCAACTCAAACCAAGCCCTTAAAACACAAACCAAACCCCTAAACTCAAACCAAACTCCTAAACTCAAACCGAATGCCTGAACTCAATCCAAACCCCTAAACTCAAACCAAATCCCTAAACTTAAACCAAATACCTAAACTCAAACCAAATGTCTAAACTCAAACCAAACTCCTAAACTCAAACCAAATGCCTGAACTCAATCCAAACCCCTAAACTCAAACCAAACCCCTAAACTTAAACCAAATGCCTAAACTCAAACCAAATGTCTAAACACAAACCAAGCCCTTAAACACAAACCAAACCCCTAAACCCAAACCAAACTCCTAAACTCAAACTAAATCCCTAAACTCAAACTAAATCCCTAAACTCAAACTAAATCCCTAAACTTAAACCAAATGCCTAAACTCAAACCAAACCCCTAAACTTAAACCAAATGCCTAAACTCAAACCAAACCCCTAAACTCAAACCAAATCCCTAAACTCAATCCAAATGCCTAAACTCAAACCAAGCCCTTAAACACAAACCAAACCCATAAACTCAAACCAAACCCATAAACTCAAACCAAACTCCTAAACTCACACTAAATCCCTAAACTCAAACCAAACCCCTAAACTCAAACCAAACCCCTAAACGCAAACCAAATCCCTAAACTCAAACCAAACCTAGAAACTCAAACTGAACCGCTAAACTCAAACCAAACCCCTAAACTCAAACCAAACCCCTAAACTTAAACCAAATGCCTAAACTCAAACCACTCCCTTAAACACATACCAAACCCCTAAACTCAAACCAAACTCCTAAACTCAAACTAAATCCCTAAACTCAAACCAAACCCCTAAAATCAAACCAAACCCCTAAACTCAAACTAAACCCCTAAACTCAAACCAAACTCCTAAACTCAAACTAAACCCTTAAACTCAAACCAAACTCCTAAACTCAAAGCAAATCCCTAAACTCAAACCAAATCCCTAAACCCAAACCAAATCCCTAAACTCAAACCAAACTCCTAAACTCAAACTAAATCCCTTCACTCAAACCAAACCCCTAAACTCAAACCAAACCCCTAAACTCAAACCAAATCCCTAAACTCAATCCAAACCCCTAAACTCAAACCAAACCCCTAAACTTAAACCAAATGCCTAAACTCAAAACAAATGCCTAAACTCAAACCAAGCCCTTAAACACGAACCAAACCCATAAACTCAAACCAAACTCCTAAACTCACACTAAATCCCTAAACTCAAACCAAACCCCTAAACGCAAACCAAACTCCTAAACTCAAACCAAACCCCTAAACGTAAACCAAATGCCTAAACTCAAACCAAATGCCTAAACTCAAACCAAATGCCTAAACTCAAACCAAATGCCTAAACTCAAACCAAGCCCTTAAACACAAACCAAACCCCTAAACTCAAACCAAACTCCTAAACTCAAACTAAATCCCTAAACTCAAACTAAATCCTTGAACTCAAACCAAACCCCTAAACTCAAACCGAACCCCTAAACTCAAACCAAACCCCTAAACTCAAAACAAACCCCTAAACTTAAACCAAATGCCTAAACTCAAAACAAATCCCTAAACTCAAACCAAATCCATAAACGCAAACCAAATGCCTAAACACAAACCAAATGCCTAAACCCAAACCAAATGCCTGAACTCAAACCAAACCCCTAAACTCAAACCAAATGCCTGAACTCAATCCAAACCCTTAAACTCAAACCAAACCCCTAAACTTAAACCAAATGCCTAAACTCAAAACAAATGCCTAAACTCAAACCAAGCCCTTAAACACAAACCAAACCCCTAAACTCAAACCAAACTCCTAAACTCAAACCAAATGCCTGAACTCAATCCAAACCCCTAAACTCAAACCAAACCCCTAAACTTAAACCAAATGCCTAAACTCAAACCAAATGCCTAAACTCAAACCAAGCCCTTAAACACAAACCAAACCCCTAATCTCAAACCAAACTCCTAAACTCAAACTAAATCCCTAAACTCAAACTAAATCCCTAAACTCAAACCAAACCCCTAAACTCAAACCAAACCCATAAACTCAAACCAAATGCCTAAACTCAAACCAAATGCCTAAACTCAAACCAAACTCCTAAACTGAAACCAAATGCCTAAACTCAAAACAAATGCCTAAACTCAAACCAAGCCCTTAAACACAAAGCAAACCCATAAACTCAAACCAAACTCCTAAACTCACACTAAATCCCTAAACTCAAACCAAACCCCTAAAGGCAAACCAAACCCCTAAACTCAAACCAAACCCAGAAACTCAAACTGAACCGCTAAACTCAAACCAAACCCCTAAACTCAAACCAAATCCCTAAACTCAAACCAAACCCAGAAACTCAAACTAAATGCCCAAACTCAAACCACTCCCTTAAACACATACCAAACCCCTAAACTCAAACCAAACTCCTAAACTCAAATGAAATCCCTAAACTCAAACCAAACCCCTAAACTCAAACCAAACCCCTAAACTCAAAGCAAATCCCTAAACTCAAACCAAACCCAGAAACTTACACGGAACCCCTAAACTCAAACCAAACCCCTAAACACAAACCAAACCCCTAAAAGCAAACCACGTCCCTAAACTCAAACCATGCCCCTAAACTCAAACCAAACCCCTAAACTCAAACCAAATGCCTAAGCTCAAACCAAACCCCTAAACTTAAACCAAATGCCTAAACTCAAACCAAGCCCTTAAACACAAACCAAACCCCTAAACTCAAACCAAACCCCTAAACTCAAACCAAACCCCTAAACTTAAACCAAATGCCTAAACTCAAACCAAACCCCTAAACTTAAACCAAATGCCTAAACTCAAACCAAACCCCTAAACTCAAACCAAACCCCTAAACTCAAACTGAACCCCTAAACACATACCAAACCCCTAAACTCAAACCAAACCCCTAAACTCAAACTAAATCCCTAAACGCAAACCAAATCCATAAACTCAAACCAAATCCATAAACTTAAAACAAATTCCTATACTTAAACCAAACCCCAAAGCTCAAACCAAAACTTTAAACTCAAAACAAACCGCTAAACTCAAACCAAACCCCTAAACTCAAACTAAACCTCTAAACTCAAACCAAACCCAGAAACTCAAACTGAACCGCTAAACTGAAACCAAACCCCTAAACTCAAACCAAACCCCTAAACTCAAACCGATTCCCTAAACTCAAACCAAATGCCTAAACTCAAACCAAGCCCTTAAACACAAACCAAACCCATAAACTCAAACCAAACTTCTAAACTCACACTAAATCCCTAAACTCAAACCAAACCCCTAAACTCAAACCAAACCCCTAAACTCAAACCAAACCCCTAAATGCAAACCAAATCCCTAAACTAAAACCAAACCCAGAAACTCAAACTGAACCGCTAAACTCAAACCAAACCCCTAAACTCAAACCAAACCCCTAAACTCAAACCAAACTCCTAAACTCAAACTAAATCCCTAAACTCAAACCAAACCCCTAAACTCAAACCAAACCCCTAAACTCAAACCAAACCCCTAAACTTAAACCGAATCCCTAAACTCAAACCAAATCCCTAAACGCAAACCAAATGCCTAAACTCAAACCAAATGCCTAAACTCAAACCAAATGCCTAAACTCAAACCAAGCCCTTAAACACAAACCAAACCCCTAAACTCAAACCAAACTCCTAAACTCAAACTAAATCCCTAAACTCAAACTAAATCCCTAAACTCAAACCAAACCCCTAAACTCAAACCAAACCCCTAAACTTAAACCAAATGCTTAAACTCAAAACAAATCCCTAAACTCAAACCAAATCCCTAAACGCAAACCAAATGCCTAAACTCAAACCAAATGCCTAAACTCAAACCAAATGCCTGAACTCAAACCAAACCCCTAAACTCAAACCAAATGCCTGAGCTCAAACCAAACCCCTAAACTTAAACCAAATGCCTAAACTCAAACCAAGCCCTTAAACACAAACCAAACCCCTAAACTCAAACCAAACCCCTAAACTCAAACCAAACCCCTAAACGTAAACCAAATGCCTAAACTCAAACCAAACCCCTAAACTTAAACCAAATGCCTAAACTCAAACCAAACCCCTAAACTTAAACCAAATGCCTAAACTCAAACCAAGCCCTTAAAACACAAACCAAACCCCTAAACTCAAACCAAACTCCTAAACTCAAACCGAATGCCTGAACTCAATCCAAACTCCTAAACTCAAACCGAATGCCTGAACTCAATCCAAACCCCTAAACTCAAACCAAATCCCTAAACTTAAACCAAATACCTAAACTCAAACCAAATGTCTAAACTCAAACCAAACTCCTAAACTCAAACCAAATGCCTGAACTCAATCCAAACCCCTAAACTCAAACCAAATGTCTAAACACAAACCAAGTCCTTAAACACAAACCAAACCCCTAAACCCAAACCAAACTCCTAAACTCAAACTAAATCCCTAAACTCAAACTAAATCCCTAAACTCAAACTAAATCCCTAAACTCAAACCAAACCCCTAAACTCAAACCAAACCCCTAAACTCAAACCAAACCCCTAAACTCAAACCAAACCCCTAAACTCAAACCAAATCCCTAAACTCAATCCAAATGCCTAAACTCAAACCAAGCCCTTAAACACAAACCAAACCCATAAACTCAAACCAAACCCATAAACTCAAACCAAACTCCTAAACTCACACTAAATCCCTAAACTCAAACCAAACCCCTAAACTCAAACCAAACCCCTAAACGCAAACCAAATCCCTAAACTCAAACCAAACCTAGAAACTCAAACTGAACCGCTAAACTCAAACCAAACCCCTAAACTCAAACCAAACCCCTAAACTTAAACCAAATGCCTAAACTCAAACCACTCCCTTAAACACATAACAAACCCCTAAACTCAAACCAAACTCCTAAACTCAAACTAAATCCCTAAACTCAAACCAAACCCCTAAAATCAAACCAAACCCCTAAACTCAAACTAAACCCCTAAACTCAAACCAAACTCCTAAACTCAAACTAAACCCTTAAACTCAAACCAAACTCCTAAACTCAAAGCAAATCCCTAAACTCAAACCAAATCTCTAAACCCAAACCAAATCCCTAAACTCAAACCAAACTCCTAAACTCAAACCAAACCCCTAAAGTCAAACCAAACTTCTAAACTCAAACCATATCCCTAAACCTAAACCAAATCCCTAAACTCAAACCAAACCCCTAAACTCAAACCAAATCCCTAAACTCAGACCAAACCCCTAAACTCAAACTAAATCCCTAAATACAAACCAAACAAACCAATGGCCCGGTGCCCCGCCTTTATTTGCTCACCCTCAGCCTTGGCCCACCAGGGGGTGGAGGTTACCTAGATAAGAGGCCATAAATGTGTCAGCCGGGCCCCAACCTGGAGCTGCTCACGTTACGGGAGGACTCCGCCTTTACTCTCTGTTTATACAGTATATATAAGGAGGAGGGGCCCAGTCACACGTCTCAGTCCGATACGCAACTCAGTCCTGGCTCTCAGTGCATTGGGGGACCAGAAGCCGCAGCACATAAGTCTTCTAAATGGACTTTGAAGGACCAATAATTTATTAATCATTAAAGAGGATCAATGCCCCCCAATGTCCTCATCCCTGGGACATCCCGAATTGTGTGTCTTGTGTGTGTGGCCCACCTGGAAAGGACCAAAACCCAGGATAGTCAAAATCATGGGTTTTGGTCCTCTTTAATGTGCGGCTACAGAAACTGAACGGGAGCGTAGCGGCGATCAGCATCTGCCTGTGGCACATATTGCTGTTGAGGTGAGAATATCTGGCAACTGGTCCCAGCAGTGCACCAAAACCCATCACAGGTGGAGGGTTAGGTGCCTGGGGAGCAGTTGGAGGGTTAGGTGTCTGGGGAGCAGTTGGGGGGTTAGGTGTCTGGGGAGCAGTTGGAGGGTTAGGTGTCTGGGGAGCAGTTGGGGGGTTAGGTGTCTGGGGAGCAGTTGGAGGGTTAGGTATCTGGGGAGCAGTTGGGGGGTTAGGTGTCTGGGAAGCAGTTGGGGGGTTAGGTGTCTGGGGAGCAGTTGGAGGGTTAGGTGTCTGGGGAGCAGTTGGGGGTTAGGTTTCCGCGGAGCAGTTGGAGGGTCAGGTGTCCGGGGAGCAGTTGGGGGGTTAGGTGTCTGGGGAGCAGTTGGGGGGTTAGGTGCCTGGGGAGCAGTTGGAGGGTTAGGTGTCTGGGGAGCAGTTGGGGGGTTAGGTGTCTGGGGAGCAGTTGGAGGGTTAGGTGTCCGGGGAGCAGTTGGGGGGTTAGGTGTCCGGGGAGCAGTTGGAGGGTTAGGTGTCTGGGGAGCAGTTGGGGGGTTAGGTGTCTGGGGAACAGTTGGAGGGTTAGGTGTCTGGGGAGCAGTTGAAGGGTTAGGTGTCTGGGGAGCAGTTGGGGGGTTAGGTGTCTGGGGAGCAGTTGGAGGGTTAGGTGTCTGGGGAGCAGTTGGAGGGTTAGGTGTCTGTGGAGCAGTTGGAGGGTTAGGTGTCTGGGGAGCAGTTGGGGAGGGAGGTGTCTGGGGAGCAGTTGAAGGGTCAGGTGCCCGGGGAGCAGTTGGAAGGTTAGGTGTCTGGGGAGCCGTTGGAGAGTTAGGTGTCTGGGGAGCCGTTGAAGGGTTAGGTGCCCGGGGAGCAGATGGAAGGTTAGGTGTCTGGGGAGCAGTTGGAGGGTTAGGTGTCTGGGGAGCAGTTGAAGGGTTAGGTATTTGGGGTGCAGTTGGAAGGTTAGGTGTCTGGGGAGCCGTTGGAGAGTTAGGTGTCTGGGGAGCAGTTGAAGGGTTAGGTGTTTGGGGTGCAGTTGGAGGGTTAGGTGTCTGGGGAGCAGTTGAAGGGTTCGGTGTCTGGGGAGCAGTTTGAAGGTTAGGTGTCTGGGGAGCAGTTGGGGGGTTAGGTGTCTGGGGAGCAGTTGGAAGGTTAGGGGTCTGGGGAGCAGTTGGAGGGTTAGGTGTCCGGGGAGCAGTTGGAGGGTTAGGTGTCTGGGGAGCAGTTGGAGGGTTAGGTGTCGGGGGAGCAGTTGGAGGGTTAGGTGTCTGGGGAGCATTTGGGGGGTTAGGTGTCTGGGGGGAAATTGGGGGGTTAGGTGTCTGGGGAGCAGTTGGGGGTTAGGTGTCTGGGGAGCAGTTGGGGGGTTAGGTGTCTGGGGAGCAGTTGGGGGGTTAGGTGTCTGGGGAGCAGTTGGGGGGTTAGGTGTACGGGGAGCAGTTGGAGGGTTAGGTGTCTATGGAGCAGTTGTAGGGTTAGGTGTCTGGGGAGCAGTTGTAGGGTTAGGTGTCTGGGGAGCAGTTAGAGGGTTAGGTGTCTGGGGAGCAGTTGGGGGGTTAGGTGTCTGGGGAGCAGTTGGAGGGTTAGGTGTCTGGGGAGCAGTTGGAGGGTTAGGTGTCTGGGGAGCAGTTGGAGGGTTAGGTGTCTGGGGAGCAGTTGGGGGGTTAGGTGTCTGGGGAGCAGTTGGAGGGTTAGGTGTCTGGGGAGCAGTTGGAGGGTTAGGTGTCTGGGGAGCAGTTGGAGGGTTAGGTGTCTGGGGAGCAGTTGGAGGGTTAGGTGTCTGGGGAGCAGTTGGGGGGTTAGGTGTCTGGGGAGCAGTTGGAGGGTTAGGTGTCTGGGGAGCAGTTGGAGGGTTAGGTGTCTGGGGAGCAGTTGGAGGGTTAGGTGTCTGGGGAGCAGTTGGGGGGTTAGGTGTCTGGGAAGCAGTTGGAGGGTTAGGTGTCTGGGGAGCAGTTGGAGGGTTAGGTGTCTGGGGAGCAGTTGGAGGGTTAGGTGTCTGGGGAGCAGTTGGAGGGTTAGGTGTCTGGGGAGCAGTTGGGGGTTAGGTGTCTGGGGAGCAGTTGGAGGGTTAGGTGTCTGGGGAGCAGTTGGAGGGTTAGGTGTCTGGGAAGCAGTTGGAGGGTTAGGTGTCTGGGGAGCAGTTGGAGGGTTAGGTGTCTGGGGAGCAGTTGGAGGGTTAGGTGTCTGGGGAGCAGTTGGAGGGTTAGGTGTCTGGGGAGCAGTTGGAGGGTTAGGTGTCTGGGGAGCAGTTGGAGGGTTAGGTGTCTGGGGAGTAGTTGGAGGGTTAGGTGTCTGGGGAGCAGTTGGGGGGTTAGGTGTCTGGGGAGCGGTTGGAGGGTTAGGTGTCTGGGGAGCGGTTGGAGGGTTAGGTGTCTGGGGAGCAGTTGGAGGGTTAGGTGTCTGGGGAGCAGTTGGAGGGTTAGGTGTCTGGGGAGCAGTTGGAGAGTTGGGTGTCTGGGGAGCAGTTGGGGGGTTAGGTGTCTGGGGAGCAGTTGGGGGGTTAGGTGTCTGGGAGCAGTTGGAGGGTTAGGTGTCCTGGGAGCAGTTGGAGGGTTAGGTGTCTGGGGAGCAGTTGGAGGGTTAGGTGTCTGGGGAGCAGTTGGAGGGTTAGGTGTCTGGGGAGCAGTTGTAGGGTTAGGTGTCTGGGGAGCAGTTGGAGGGTTAGGTGTCTGGGGAGCAGTTGGGGGGTTAGGTGTCTGGGGAGCAGTTGGGGGGTTAGGTGTCTGGGGAGCAGTTGGGGGGTTAGGTGTCTGGGGAGCAGTTAGAGGGTTAGGTGTCTGGGGAGCAGTTGGGGGGTTAGGTGTCTGGGGAGCAGTTGGGGGGTTAGGTGTCTGGGGAGCAGTTGGAGGGTTAGGTGTCTGGGGAGCAGTTGGAGGGTTAGGTGTCTGGGGAGCAGTTGGAGGGTTAGGTGTCCTGGGAACAGTTGGAGGGTTAGGTGTCTGGGGAGCAGTTGGGGGGTTAGGTGTCTGGGAAGCAGTTGGATGGTTAGCTGTCTGGGGAGCAGTTGGAGGGTTAGGTGTCTGGGGAGCAGTTGGAGTGTTAGGTGTCTGGGGAGCAGTTGGAGGGTTAGGTGTCTGGGGAGCAGTTGGAGGGTTAGGTGTCTGGGGAGCAGTTGGAGGGTTAGCTGTCTGGGAAGCAGTTGGAGGGTTAGGTGTCTGGGGAGCAGTAGGAGGGTTAGGTGTCTGGGGAGCAGTTGGAGGGTTAGGTGTCTGGGGAGCAGTTGGGGGGTTAGGTGACTGGGGAGCAGTTGGAGGGTTAGGTGTCTGGGGAGCAGTTGGAGGGTTAGGTGTCTGGGGAGCAGTTGGAGGGTTAGGTGTCTGGGGAGCAGTTGGAGGGTTAGGTGTCCGGGGAGCAGTTGGAGGGTTAGGTGTCCGGGGAGCAGTTGGAGGGTTAGGTGTCTGGGGAGCAGTTGGAGGGTTAGGTGTCCGGGGAGCAGTTGGAGGGTTAGGTGTCTGGGGAGCAGTTGGAGGGTTCGGTGTCTCTTTATTCTGCCCTAGGAAGCTTGTAGTTGTCCATGAGCCGTCTTGATCTTTCCGGTGTATTCCGTTGGCCGCGCTCCCGCTCGCGCTCCATCCTCCCGCCACAAGGTGGAAGCGCTGGTGACACAATTTAATAAAAGCGATAATAAAAAATTCCGTCGTCTGTTGCTTTTTTTTTTTTTTGTCGCTTTAACCTGATTTATTTTTCATTTTGTGGACGGGAGATTTTACCCCTCGCTATTAGTTTACGAATTACCCGGGAAAATCTTCTTTTTATTATTTATTTCGGAGGGGGCACGCGGCAATGGCGGCGACAATGGCTAGTCCCCTCCCCTCCCCCTTCGGAGGGCGCCGGCGTTTTTCATTACAAAGTTATTACGCGCAGAAATTACCGCAAATTATCCGAAATGAATGGAAATGATGAGGTTTCGGTTCCCCGGGTGGCGACGGGGGCGCTGCACTGGAAATTGTCTTTGTCATCTTGCTGAACAATAATCGCTACAGCTAAAATGTGTTTGTTTTGTTTTTTTTTTTATTCTTTTACGTTTTTTTTAATGATTTATTTATAGCGCTGCTGCGCCTGGCGTTCCACGTCAAGAGGAGGCGCGCAGGTGCTGCTGGCGGGAGGGTGTTTTTTTTTAAAATCATTTTCTGGGAAGGGGTTCGAGAGGCACGGCCGGTTTAGTCCTTTTCCTGATTGGAAGCCGTGGGAAAGCTCTGAGGGCATTAAAATAAAACTAAACCCATTGACATTGTTAAATTAGGCCACACCCCCTCATTGAAGGATGGATGAAGCCACACTCTCTCATTGAGGGATAGATGAAGCCACACTCTCTCATTGAGGGATGGATGAAGCCACTCTCTCTCATTGAGGGATAGATGAAGCCACGCTCTCTCATTGAGGGATAGATGAAGCCACACTCTCTCATTGAGGGATAGATGAAGCCACGCTCTCTCATTGAGGGATAGATGAAGCCACACTCTCTCATTGAGGGATAGATGAAGCCACACTCTCTCATTGAGGGATGGATGAAGCCACACTCTCTCATTGAGGGATAGATGAAGCCACGCTCTCTCATTGAGGGATAGATGAAGCCACGCTCTCTCATTGAGGGATAGATGAAGCCACACTCTCTCATTGAGGGATAGATGAAGCCACACTCTCTCATTGAGGGATAGATGAAGCCACACTCTCTCATTGAGGGATAGATGAAGCCACACTCTCTCATTGAGGGATAGATGAAGCCACACTCTCTCATTGAGGGATGGATGAAGCCACACTCTCTCATTGAGGGATGGATGAAGCCACGCTCTCTCATTGAGGGATAGATGAAGCCACACTCTCTCATTGAGGGATGGATGAAGCCACGCTCTCTCATTGAGGGATAGATGAAGCCACGCTCTCTCATTGAGGGATAGATGAAGCCACGCTCTTTCATTGAGGGATGGATGAAGCCACGCTCTCTCATTGAGGGATAGATGAAGCCACGCCCTCTCATTGAGGGATGGATGAAGCCACGCTCTCTCATTGAGGGATGGATGAAGCCACGCTCTCTCATTGAGGGATGGATGAAGCCACGCTCTCTCATTGAGGGATAGATGAAGCCACACTCTCTCATTGAGGGATGGATGAAGCCACGCTCTCTCTTATTGAGGGATAAATGAAGCCACACTCTCTCATTGAGGGATAGATGAAGCCACGCTCTCTCATTGAGGGATAGATGAAGCCACACTCTCTCATTGAGGGATGGATGAAGCCACACTCTCTCATTGAGGGATAGATGAAGCCACACTCTCTCATTGAGGGATAGATGAAGCCACACTCTCTCATTGAGGGATAGATGAAGCCACACTCTCTCATTGAGGGATAGATGAAGCCACACTCTCTCATTGAGGGATAGATGAAGCCACACTCTCTCATTGAGGGATAGATGAAGCCACGCTCTCTCATTGAGGGATAGATGAAGCCACGCTCTCTCATTGAGGGATGGATGAAGCCACGCCCTCTCATTGAGGGATGGATGAAGCCACGCTCTCTCATTGAGGGATGGATGAAGCCACGCTCGCTCATTCAGGGATGGATGAAGCCACGCTCTCTCATTGAGGGATAGATGAAGCCACACTCTCTCATTGAGGGATAGATGAAGCCACACTCTCTCATTGAGGGATAGATGAAGCCACACTCTCTCATTGAGGGATAGATGAAGCCACACTCTCTCATTGAGGGATAGATGAAGCCACACTCTCTCATTGAGGGATAGATGAAGCCACGCTCTCTCATTGAGGGATGGATGAAGCCACGCCCTCTCATTGACGGATGGATGAAGCCACGCTCTCTCATTGAGGGATGGATGAAGCCACGCTCTCTCATTGAGGGATGGATGAAGCCACGCTCTCTCATTGAGGGATAGATGAAGCCACACTCTCTCATTGAGGGATAGATGAAGCCACACTCTCTCATTGAGGGATAGATGAAGCCACACTCTCTCATTGAGGGATAGATGAAGCCACACTCTCTCATTGAGGGATAGATGAAGCCACACTCTCTCATTGAGGGATAGATGAAGCCACGCTCTCTCATTGAGGGATAGATGAAGCCACGCTCTCTCATTGAGGGATAGATGAAGCCACGCCCCCTCATTGAGGGATGGATGAAGCCACGCTCTCTCATTGAGGGATAGATGAAGCCACGCCCTCTCATTGAGGGATGGATGAAGCCACGCTCTCTCATTGAGGGATGGATGAAGCCACGCTCGCTCATTGAGGGATGGATGAAGCCACGCTCTCTCATTGAGGGATAGATGAAGCCACACTCTCTCATTGAGGGATGGATGAAGCCACGCTCTCTCATTGAGGGATAAATGAAGCCACACTCTCTCATTGAGGGATAGATGAAGCCACGCTCTCTCATTGAGGGATAGATGAAGCCACACTCTCTCATTGAGGGATGGATGAAGCCACGCTCTCTCATTGAGGGATAGATGAAGCCACACTCTCTCATTGAGGGATAGATGAAGCCACACTCTCTCATTGAGGGATGGATGAAGCCACGCCCTCTCATTGACGGATGGATGAAGCCACGCTCTCTCATTGAGGGATGGATGAAGCCACGCTCTCTCATTGAGGGATGGATGAAGCCACGCTCTCTCATTGAGGGATAGATGAAGCCACACTCTCTCATTGAGGGATAGATGAAGCCACGCTCTCTCATTGAGGGATAGATGAAGCCACACTCTCTCATTGAGGGATAGATGAAGCCACGCTCTCTCATTGAGAGATAGATGAAGCCACACTCTCTCATTGAGGGATAGATGAAGCCACACTCTCTCATTGAGGGATGGATGAAGCCACACTCTCTCATTGAGGGATAGATGAAGCCACACCCTCTCATTGAGGGATAGATGAAGCCACGCTCTGTCATTGAGGGATAGATGAAGCCACACACTCTCATTGAGGGATAGATGAAGCCACACTCTCTCATTGAGGGATGGATGAAGCCACGCCCTCTCATTGAGGGATAGATGAAGCCACGCTCTCTCATTGAGGGATGGATGAAGCCACGCCCTCTCATTGAGGGATAGATGAAGCCACGCTCTGTCATTGAGGGATAGATGAAGCCACACACTCTCATTGAGGGATAGATGAAGCCACACTCTCTCATTGAGGGATGGATGAAGCCACGCTCTCTCATTGAGGGATAGATGAAGCCACACTCTCTCATTGAGGGATAGATGAAGCCACACTCTCTCATTGAGGGATGGATGAAGCCACACTCTCTCATTGAGGGATGGATGAAGCCACGCCCCCTCATTGAGGGATAGATGAAGCCACGCCCCCTCATTGAGGGATGGATGAAGCCACACTCTCTCATTGAGGGATAGATGAAGCCACACTCTCTCATTGAGAGAATGATAAATCCACGCCCCCTCATTGATGGATAGATGAAGCCATGCCCCCTCATTGATGGATATATGAAGCCATGCCCCCTCATTGAGGGATAGGTGGAGCCACACCCTCTCACTGAGAGAAGGATGAAGCCACGCCCCTCATTGAGGGATGGATGAAGCCACGCCCCCTCATTGAGGGATGGGTGGAGCCACACCCTCTCATTGAGAGAAGGATGAAGCCACGCCCCCTCATTGAGGAATGATGAGGCCACGCCCTCATTGAGGGATGGATAGGAGATGCTGGTTCACTTTGAGTAAATAGCCAGTTTAGGTGTTGAACTCTCACAGATTTACAACGGATACAGACAGCGCCGGGATCAACTTACAATTTATACACCTAGAGGTGTGCATTCATATCCCTAATGTGGTTTTGGAGTTAGAGAGGAGGAGGAGTGAGTGTGAAGTGAGTGTGGCTGAAGAGGCTGCATGCATGGGGGGGGCCCCATTTTTTAGATTCACCATGTGTGTGTTTTTATTCATTTTGTGTACCTATAATAGTGCCATGATTTTCTACTATCAATAAATTTAGTGCTGTAATGGCCATGTGGCTACATGACGTTATTGTGCTTGTTCCAGCAGTTAACCGAGTCTAAGTGTGTCTCTAGTGTTATATGTGGGTTAGCTGGACGCCAGCATAACTGGCAGTGCTCATTAAAGCATTAAGTGGGACTCCCCTTCCTTTTACTACTAATGGATAGGAGATACATTGTAACAGTTACAACAATAGAAACACTGAATAGACAAATGAAACTAAACCCAGTGAACTCTACGCCCACATTCTCATATTCTGAAATAAATTTTCTTTGCCAGTGACGCCGCATCGATCGCATGTGCGGCTGGGATTCCACTCAGCTTCTCCTGCCGCGCGCTAATATGCACGCTCATATTGGCGAAGCTGATTGGACGAGCGGCCCCAAGTGCGCCATTGCACCGAGAAGAGGTGAGCAGATTCAGCAAACGTCGGGGTTTCACACAGCGGGGCATCACGAATTGGGAAAATCCTGGGTTTTGGTCCACTTTAAGAACTTTAAATTACTGATAAAAATAGATTTATAAAAAAAAAAAAAGTAAATCAAATAAAAGACTAGAGCAGAGGTGAGACTAGGCTTTCTGGCACCCTGGGAAAAGATTCCAAATGGCGCCCCCCACCTGTGCTCGGGCCCCCTGACCTTCTGCACCCAGGGCACGTGCCTGGGCCCCTAGCTACGCTCCTGGACTAGATTGGCAGAAGTTGAATTTTCAGGAATTGAACCCCCTGTATGTAGACTAAACATGTAGATGAGGGGGTGGGGCTAACAGTATTATCTTTTTTATGACCCTTTGTGAACATGGACGTTATAACATTAATGCAGTCTTTTATCATCATTCATTCATCTATCATCATCATCATTTTTATCATGTGAGAGGCCTTGGTAATAGTGGTAAATAAAATACATGAGCTTAGTAGGTTTTAATTGTAGGGACAGAAGTGAGGGTGTCTGGACACTAGGTGTCGCTCTCACCACATAGATGGGACAGACTAGGAAAGAACTCACCCGGGCCTGCTGATTGGTTCCTGAGCCTTTGGGTGTTCTTTAGGACTGTGGGCCAGAGCTAGAGGAGCATCTTGTGGATGCCATTGTGTGGTGCTGGAGAGACACATTTCCAGATCGGCCACCTGAAGGACCACGGATGTCCAGCTGGAGGACTAACCCCCCTGTAAGGGACGGTCGAGAGAGGCTGAGTCTGATACGCTCCCCATCTGGTGAACCTTCCAGAATTCCACCACAGCAAGGTCCTACTTAGCCTCCAAGTCCTTGGAAAGGCTGGTGCTGTCCTACTTAGCCTCCAGGTTCTTGGTAAGCATGGTCCTGTTATACTTAGCATCCAGGTCCTTGGTAAGCATAGTCATGTCCTACTTAGCCTCCAGGTCCTTGGCAAGCATTGTCCTGGTAAACATGCTCCTGTCCTACTTAGCTTACAGGTCCTTGGTTAGCATGGTCCTATCCTACTTAGCCTTCAGGTCCTTGGTAAGCGTGGTCCTGTCCTACATAGCCTCCAGGTCCTTGGCAAGCATAGTCCTAACCTACTTAGCCTTCAGGCCCTTTGCAAGAATGGCCCTGTCCTACATAGCCTCCAGGTCCTTGGCAAGCATGGTCCTGTCCGATATAGCCTCCAGGTCCTTGGCAAGCATGGTCCTGTCCTACATGGCCTCCAGGTCCTCGGCAAGCATAGTCCTATCCTACTTAGCCTTCAGGCCCTTTGCAAGCATGGTCCTGTCCTACATAGCCTCCAGGTCCTTGGCAAGCATGGTCCTGTCCGATATAGCCTCCAGGTCCTTGGCAAGCATGGTCCTGTCCTACATATCCTCCAGGTCCTCGGCAAGCATAGTCCTATCCTACTTAGCCTTTAGGCCCTTGGCAAGCATGGTCCTGTCCGACATAGCCTCAAGGTCCTTGGCAAGCATGGGCCTGTCCTACATAGCCTCAAGGTCCTTGGCAAGCATAGTCCTGTCCTACATAGCCTCCAGGTCCTTGGCAAGCATGGTCCTGTCCTACATAGTCTCCAGGTCCTTGGCAAGCATGGTCCTGTCCTACATAGCCTCCAGGTCCTTGGCAAGCATAGTCCTGTCTTACATAGCCTCCAGGTCCTTGGCAAGCATGGTCCTGCCCTACATAGCCTCCAGGTCCTTGGCAAGCATGGTCCTGTCCTACTTAGCCTTCAAGCCCCTTGCAACCATGGTCCTGTCCTACATAGCCTCCAGGTCCTTGGCAAGCATGATTCTGTCTTACATAGCCTCCAGGTTCTTGGCAAGCATGGTCCTGTCCTACATAGCACCCAGGTCCTTGGCAAGAATGGTCCTGTCCTACTTAGCCTTCAGGCCCTTTGCAATCATGGTCCTGTCCTACATAGCCTCCAGGTCCTTGGCAAGCATGATCCTGTCTTACATAGCCTGCAGGTCCTTGGAAAGCATGGTCTTGTCATACATAGCACCCAGGTCCTTGGCAAGCATAGTCTTATCCTACTTAGCCTCCAGGTCCTGTCCTACATAGCCTCAAGGTCCTTGGCAAGCATGTCCTGTTTATACCCCAGATCACTTGGTATGCGTGGCTCTGTCCTACATACCCTTACGTTCCTTGACAAGCATAAACGTGGTTCTGTCCTACATACCAGGTCCTTGGTAAGCATGGTCCTGTCCTACTGAGCCTCCAGGCCCTTAGCAAGCATGATCCTGTCCTACATAGCCTCCAGGTCCTTGGCAAGCATGGTCCTGTCCGATATAGCCTCCAGGTCTTGGCAAGCATGGTCCTGTCCTACATAGCCTTCAGGTCCTTGGCAAGCATGGTCCTGTCCTACTTAGCCTCCAGGTCCTTGGTAAGCATGGTCCTGTCCTACTGAGCTTCCAGGTCCTTGGTAAGTATAGCCCTGTCCTACATAGCCTCCAGGCCCTTGGTAAGTGTGGTCCTGTTCTACATAGCCTCCAGGTCGTTGGCAAGCCTGGTCCTGTCCTACATAGCCTCAAGGTCCTTGGCAAACATGGTACTGTCCTACATACCCTTAAGTTCCTTAACAAGCATAAACATGGTCATGTCCTACATAGCTTCAAGGTTCTTGACAAGCATAGTCCTGTCCTACTTATCCTCCAGGTCCTTGGCAAGCATAAGCATGGTCCTGTCCTACATAGCCTCCAGGTCCTTGGTTAACATAGCCCTGTCCTATTTAGCTTTCAGGTTCCTGGCAAGAATGGTCCTGTCCTACACAGCCTGCAGGTCCTTGGCAAGCATGATCCTTTCCTACTTTTCCTCCAGGTCCTTGGCAAGCATAAGCATGGTCTTGTCCTACATAGCCTCCAGGTCCTTGGTAAGCATGGTCCTGTCCTACATAGCCCCCTGGACCTTGGCAAGCATTGTCTTGTCCTACATAGCCCCAAGGTCTATGGAAAACATGGTCCTGCCCTACATAGCTTCCAGGTCCTTGGCAAGCATGGTCTGAACCTACTCCCTGACTTAGCCCCATCCTCTAACGTAGGTCAAGCTTTGTCTTTACCACAGATCCCTCACTGAGCGCGGCCCTGTCCTGTTTCTCCTGCGTAGTCCTGGTTGCGGCTGTTTACCCCCACCCCCACCCTTTGCAGCAGCGTTGGGCCTCCTGGCAGCACCCGCGGCTCTCGTTACGCCACTGCTAAGTACTAGGTAAAATATTTATCCCGAGCCTCGGAATAAGTGTCGGTCCGTTTCCTGTGCTTATGCAATTCCTTGCACCGGTCTTTGGCTGTTTATTTTTATCAGATGTGGTATGCGGAGGGCCGGCACGGGCCGCTCTCCTTCATTTTGTAGCCGGCTTCTCTTTCCAGCCCCATAAATCTCCACAACGGTCCCATAAATCATGAGAATTGCAGGAAAAATATTGACTTGTACGGTTATGAATTCGTGAAAAGGCTTTTAAGGGAGAGGCTTGAAGGCCGGCCGTGACCCCAATCCATACACAGGGTAAGGCGGGCCCCGGGGTCCCTGCAACCTCTGCGGTGTCTTCACAAGGGATCCAGGCCCATAAATCTGACTGTGCAGAGGCCATATGGTGGAGGCGGAAATGACGGATGAAGCATCGGCCTAGAATGTCCAGAGCCCTCAGGACGAGTGGCCGCCAGACGGGCCCCCGAATACCTTTTTACACCCTCTTTACTGCGTTCCTGACCTATCAGTGTTTTCTTTTACTGGATTCTCGGCAATAATCTCAAGTACCTGTCACGTTATACTCAACAGCCCTGGACTCCTGTACCTTAGAAAGTAATAAGTAACACATAGCGCGAGCGGCTGGCGGCTACGTAACCAGACGCTGAAGCAAAGAGCTCATCCATACCTTCCAAGTGTCCCTTACTGTCCCTCTTTTGAGTCTGTGTCTCCCTGTTCCCTGTCATTTAGTGCTGGCTTCAGGTTTATGCGGGCCCTTGGGCAATAGAGTCTCAGTGTGGTATGATATTCCATACACGGTCGGTGATAAAGTTATGTATGAATCATGTACGAATATGAAATATAGAAATAAACAGAACAAACGCATAGAATGAATGACAGAAACTAAGAAGGGATAAAAAGAATGACAGGAAAAAAGAAGGAAAGACTGAGAGAAGGCGCAAGAAGAGGCAATTTGCGCTTTTCACATGCACTTGCCATTTGGTACAATTCGCACGTGTGCCTGGCGTGCGCACACAGCCAAGAATCATGCGCCTAGGCGCATGCAGAATCGTTTGAGCTAGTCGGGGGGCTCAATCATTTTTCATCAAGTACATCATGTGGGTTGTCCGTCACCCAAGCTTGAACTAAAAAGGCTCAAATAATAATTTAAAGCGCATAAAATGCACATAAATAGTTTATATTAACATTTGGAGCAGTTTTGCTCTCATAATGCAAATCAGAGTTGGGTCTAGATGCTGAAGGTTGGGGTACAAGCCGGTCTACAACCTTGCTGCTGAGCACCACCTGAAAGGCTATTGAGCACCACTGGTTGAGGGGAACCCTTGCTCTAGTCCTTGTCCTCTAGTTCTTGTCATGTTCTCCACTGCCACTGAGCACCACCTGAAAGGCTCTTGAGTACCATTGGTTGGGGGAACCCTTGCTCTAGTCTTTGTCCTCTAGTTCTTGTCATGTTCTCCGCTGCTGCTGAGCACCACCTGAAAGGCTCTTGAGTACCACTGGTTTGGAACCCTTGCTCTAGTCCTCGTCCTCTAGTTCTTGTCATGTTCTCTGCTGCCGCTGAGCACCACCTGAAAGGCTCTTGAGTATCACTGGTTGGGGAACCTTTGCTCTAGTCCTTGTCCTCTAGTTCCTGTCATGTTCTCCACTGCCGCTGAGAATTTCCTGAAAGGCTCTTGAGTACCACTGGTTGGGGGAACCCTTGCTCTTGTCCTCTAGTTCTTGTCATGTTCTCCACTGCCACTGAGCACCACCTGAAAGGCACTTGAGTACCACTGGTTGAGGGGAACCCTTGCTCTAGTCCTCGTCCTCTAGTTCTTGTTATGTTCTCCGCTGCCACTGAGCACCACCCGAAAGGCTCTTGAGCACCACTGGTTGAGGGAACATTTGCTCTCTTCCTTGTCCTCTAGTTCTTGTCATGTTCTCCACTGACGCTGACCGCCACCTGAAAGGCTCTTGAGGACCACTGGGCGGGGGAACCCCTTGCTTTAGTCCTTGTTCTCTAGCTCTTGTCAGGTTCTCCACTGCCACTGAGTACCACCTAAAAGGCTGTTGAGCACCACTGGTTGGGGGAACCCTTGCTTAGTTCTTGTCCTCTAGTTCTTCTCATGTTCTCCGCTGCCGATGAGCACCACCCGAAAGGCTCTTGTGTACCACTGGTTGGGGGGACCCCTTGCTTTAGTCCTTGTTCTCTAGCTCTTGTCAGGTTCTCCACTGCCACTGAGCACCACCTAAAAGGCTGTTGAGCACCACTGGTTGGGGGAACCCTTGCTCTAGTCCTTGTCTTCTAGTTATTGTCATGTTCTCCAATTCCTTTGAGCATCACCTGAAAGGCTTTTGAGCACCACTAGTTTGGGGGGAACCCTTGCTCTAGTCCTTGTACTCTAGCTCTTGTCATGTTCTCCGCTGCTGCTGAGCACCACCTGAAAGGCTCTTGAGTACCACTGCTTGGGGGAACCTTTGCTCCAGTCCTTGTCCTCTAGTTCTTAGCTCATTCTCCACTGCCGCTGAGCACCACCCAAAAGGCTCTTGAGTACCACTGGTTGGGGGGACCCCTTGCTTTAGTCCTTGTTCTCTAGCTCTTGTCAGGTTCTCCACTGCCACTGAGCACCACCTAAAAGGCTATTGAGCACCACTGGTTGGGGGAACCCTTGCTCTAGTCCTTGTCTTCTAGTTATTGTCATGTTCTCCACTTCCTTTGAGCATCACCTGAAAGGCTTTTGAGCACCACTAGTTTGGGGGGAACCCTTGCTCTAGTCCTTGTACTGTAGTTCTTGTCATGTTCTCCGCTGCCGCTGAGCACCACCTGAAAGGCTCTTGAGTACCACTGGTTGGGGGAACCCTTGCTCCATTCCTTGTCCTCTAGTTCTTGTCTCGTTCTCCACTGCTGCTGAGCACCACCTGAAAGGCTCTTGAGTACCACTGGTTGGGAAACCCTTGCTCTAGTCCTTGTTCTCTAGTTCTTGTCATGTTCTACACTGCCACTGAGCCCCACCTGAAAGGCTCTTGAGTACCACTGGTAGCAATGGTGGACTAATCAGCGGCAGTGGAGGGGTTGGGGGGAACCCTTGCTCTAGTCCTTTTCCTCTTCTCCCCAACCAGTGGTACTCAAGAGCCTTTCAGGTGGTGCTCAGCGGCAGCGGAGAACATGACAAGAACTAGAGGACAAGAGCAAGGGTTCTCCCCAACCTTTGGTACTCAAGAGCCTTTCAGGTAGTGCTCAGCGGAAATGGAGAACATGACAAGAATAGAGAGCAAGGTTTCCCCCAACCAGTGGTGCTCAAGAGCCTTTCAGGTGGTGCTCAGCAGCAGTAGAGAACATGACAAGAACTAGAGGACAAGGACTAGAGCAAGGGTTCCCCCCAACCCCTCCACTGCCGCTGATTAGTCCACCATTGCTACCAGTCGCCCCCTGGTCCTCACCGCCTGAAAAGTCCACCACTGTTGCTAGTCACCCTCTGTTACTTGCTATCTTCACAGTTGCCACCAATCACGCTTCTTACTTTGTCACCTTCTTCATTGCCTCTGATTGTCCTATGGTCCGTCAACCTACAGGAATTTGGGGGATCAAGAATGTGAAATGTCAACAGATATTTGAGTCCAAGCATCTGGGAGCTGAATCCAATGTTCAGTGATGGTTGTCACAAACGTTCTTAGATTCAGCTCCCAGATGCTTGGACTAAAATACCTGTTGACATTTCACATTCTTGGTCCCCAAATTCCTGTAAGTCTATAGATTTAGGTAGAAAGAATTTTGTGGTCCCCAAGAGCTCAATTCGGCATCTTGTCGGAACAGTTCTATCGGAGGTCTGTTGAATAAAAATAAAAAAAAAATCCATGCTGCCGTTGGCCGCCCTTGACCATCCGGAATTAATAAATCCCCCCATTTCTCCACGAAGGCCTCCATGTGCGTGGATTTATCCCGCAACACTACAGCCGTTCCTTTATCACTGGGTGTAATTTGCATGTCCGAGCCCTTCCTGCAATGGCTGCGGCAGATTGTGTCGGCGCTTTATAAATAAACACGGCGCTAGATTTCCACGTCTGCAAAACTGGAACCACATGAAACGGCCCATAAGAAAAATAAATAGTAAAGCCGCGCAGCTCGTCCGATGTGACTGGTGCAAATTAGCCAAATTACCCGGCCCGCAAACGTCGTTCCTCAACATTGTTTGAAATGCTCTTTCCAACAGCTCTAGCGTGAAACCACCCATATATTACTTGCTTGGGGGTATTAACTCTTTCAGGCTCACGCTGCCTAGTGGCATATAGTAAAGAAACCTTTTGCACAATGTGCAATGTCTAGCACCACCCCCAATTATAATCAACCTGAGGAAAAACAAATGTGCCAATCCCTGGACCCAAAGGTACACTGTATCAATATAAACAACAACGGTCCCAGTAAACCGCAAAATGGGACGCCCGGGAGGCACCAAATGCTCCTCAATAATCAATCCTCCAAAGTCACATCAATACAACCATTTTTAATTCATTAGTATGTTAAAAAAGACTACAAACATATACATAAACTCACAAACATAGACATAAACTCACAGACATATACATAAACTCACAGACATGTACATAAACTCAGTACAATCACAATCTTAAAAAACATTTATACACAAACCCGGCCACAGCAAGGAACCCTCATAACAATTTCCAAAGTTCATGCCATATATACACAATCAAATAATTTTATTGCTACCAATAGATATCCTGTGTCTAATCTAAAGTGCTAGTGCAAAAAAGTACAGTAATGCAGTGCAAAGTTATAAATATTACATGTGCAAAACGTATCTACTTAATATCAAATGAACATGCCAAAACCATCTGGGACAAACACCCCTATAGTGCAAAATCACCCCCCTGCTGGGCCAGGTACAAAATCTCACCACCCACACGTTTCGTAGAGCAAAGTCCACTTTCTCAAGGTGCCTAGTAGCATATAAGTAAGAAAAAGTAGAGAGCAGACACTAGGCTAAAGCTGGCTACGATGAGAGATGGGTTCCAGGTTTGAATTTTGCTGATTCGGTCTATTTTGCCCCAATCCTGGACGGCAGGGCCGGCGTCAGCACCCGGCAAGCCCGGTCAGCTGCCTAGGGCCCCAAACATCAGGGGGGCCCACTGACAGCTGGCACAATGTGGTTAAAGAACTGCACACACTTTCTCTGTCCCTTTCTCTGTCTCTCTGCTCCATCCATCCCTGTCTCTTCAGCTCTGCCACATTGGTTGTATGTCACCTCTTCCTCATTCATCCCTATCCCCTGAGCCCTGACCCATTCATCTCTATCCCCTGAGCCCTGACCCATTCATCCCTATCCCCTGAGCCTTGCCCCATTCATCCCTATCCCTTGAGCCCTGACCCATCCATCCCTATCCCTTGAGCCCTGACCCATTCACCCCTATCCCCTGAGCCCTGACCCATTCATCCCTATCCCCTGAGCCCTGACCCATCCATCCCTATCCCCTGACCCATTCATCCCTATCCCCTGAACCCTGACCCATTCATCCCTATCCCCTGAGCCCTGACCCATTCATCCCTATCCCCTGAGCCCTGACCCATTCATCCCTATCCCCTGAGCCCTGACCCATCCATCCCTATCCCCTGAGCCCTGACCCATTCACCCCTATCCACCCAGCTTTTCCCCATTCATCCCAATCCCCTGAGCCTTGACCCATTCATCCCTATCCCTTGAGCCCTGACCCATTCACCCCTATCCACTCAGCTTTTCCCCATTCACCCCTATCCCCTGAGCCCTGACCCATTCATCCCTATCCCCTGAGCCCTGACCCATTCTTCCCTATCCCCTGAGCCCTGACCCATTCATCCCTATCCCCTGAGCCTTGCCCCATTCATCCCTATCCCCTGAGCCCTGACCCATTCATCTCTATCCCCTGAGCCTTGACCCATTCATCCCTATCCCCTGAGCCCTGACCCATTCATTCCTATCCACTCAGCTTTTCCCCATTCATCCCTATCCCCTGAGCCCTGACCCATTCATCCCTATCCACTCAGCTTTTCCCCATTCATCTCTATCCCCTGAGCCTTGCCCCATTCATCCCTATCCCCTGAGCCCTGACCCATCCATCTCTATCCCCTGAGCCTTGACCCATTCATCCCTATCCCTTGAGCCCTGACCCATTCATCCCTATCCACTCAGCCCTGTCCCATTTATCCTTATCCCCTGAGCCCTGACCCATTAATCCCTATCCCCTGAGCCCTGACCGATTCATCCCTATCCAGTCAGCCCTGCCCCATTTATCCTTATCCCCTGAGCCATGGCCCATTCATCCCTATCCCCTGAGCCCTGACCCATCTATACTTGTTCTCTTAGCTCTGTCCCATTCATATATGTTCCCTCAGCCTCCCTCTTCCTCAATACTTCCCCATTCATGTGGGGCCAAACTAAAAAATAGCTCCAATAGGGGGGTCAGAGGGCAAGCAGCCCTTCTTAGTTTTGCCCATTCAATATATAGACCCCTGACCTGCGACTATCCACGGCGCCAAGATCATATTTATTTCCCCGGGTACATACAACACACACATAATAAGGATTTGCTGTGTTAGAGAGGTTATAGTGATACATCCGGCAGGGGAATTAACAGTAAACAATGACAGCAGACGCAGATACCAGAATACAGTAAAGTGCAGCAACAGGGACAGGAGGTGCTTCTGGTTCTCGAAAAGAGCAGAAGTACTGGTGGGAGTATAGAGATAGAAAGAGTGAGAGGAACTCCTTGTACCAGGCGCCTCCCAGCCAGGCAACCATTCCATTCCAGGCACTGCTTGGTGAGGGTCCTAGTCTAGGAAGTTAGTAGCGTGAGATAAAGTTAAAGTTGAAACAAGAGGATCTCCTTGTACAAGGTGTCTCCTGTCCAGGTGGCCATTACAGGCACCTCTTGGGGAGGGGGGGGGGTCCTGGTCTAGAGAGTTGAGAGTTGCATGAGATAATGTTAATATGTAGTGCAGGATCTGGGGCCAACGGCTTTAGCAACTTCCAGTGTATGATAATTACAGCGTATTGCAAAACCTTGATATCACAGGTCCTCTTTGGGGGATACAGGTCCAGGCTGTTAATCCATAGGTTCCAAAAACAGATAACACATAAAGTCCTTCGGATGCAATCCAGCACTGTCAGTATTGGGAGCAGCAAGGCCCGGGCTCCTCATCCCAGTCTCTCTATCTCCACACTGGAAGCCTCAGAATTTCCTTTTATATGGCTTCCTTCCTTCAATTAGTCTCCTCACCTGGAAAGACCTGTGAGTAGGGGAGGACCCGGGATGTGGATTGGATCTCTGATATCCTGGCATGGGTCGTGTCTGCCTGACAAACTTATGGGAAATATAAACCCCATCCACCACTTTCCCATACACTTTACCACAAGAGACAGAGGTTGAAACATGAGGAACTCCTTGTACCAGGTGTCTCCCACCCAGGCAACCATTCCGTTCCAGGGGCCACTTGGTGAGGGTTCTAGTCTAGGAAGTTAAGAGTAATGTGAGATAAGGTTAGAATGTAATGCAGTAGTACAGGAGAGGGAGGTACCTAGTGAAGGTATAGAGACAGAGGATGAAATGAGAGGAACTATTTGTGCATGGTGTCTCCGACCCAGGCAGCCATTTCATTCCAGGGGCCACTTGGTGGGGGGTCTAGTCTAGGAAGTTGAGAGTAGCGTGAGATAAGGTTAGAATGTAGAGTAGTAGTACATGAGGGATGTACCTGGTGAAGGAATAGAGACAGAGGATGAAACAAGAGGAACTATTTGTGCATGGTGTCTCCCACCCAGGCAGCCATTCCATTTCAGGGGCCACTTGGTGAGGGGGTCCTAGTCTAGGAAGTTGAGAGTAGCGTGAGATTAGGTTAGAATGTAGAGTAGTAGTACAAGAGAGTTGTACCCAGTGAAGGTGTAGAGATAGAGGTTGAAACAAGAGGATCTCTTTGTGCAAGATGTCTCCCACCCAGGTGGCCATTCCAGGCACCTCTTGGTGGGGATCCTAGTCTAGGAAGTTGAGAGTAGCATGAGATAAAGTTGGAATGTAGTGCAGTAATAATGGAAAGGAAAGAACCCAAGCTGAAGGCCTATCCCGTGAATTCCCGGAAGCAACCAAGCTGAAGATCTATCCTGGAGACATCCAAACTGAAGGCCTATCCTGTGAAGACACGGAAGCTCCCAAGCTGAAGACCTCTTCTTTGAATTCCTTGAATCCCCCAAGTTGAAGGACTATCCTGTGAATTACTGGAAACACCCAGGTTGAAGGCCTATCCTGTGGATTGCCAGAAGCACATAAACTGAAGGCCTATCCTGTGAATTCTCGGAAGCACCCAAGCTGAAGGTCTATCCTGTGACTCCCTGGAAGCACCCAAGCTGAAGGTCTATCCTGTGACTCCCTGGAAGCACCCAAGCTGAAGATTTATCCTGTGAATTTGTGGAAGTACCCATTCAGAGGGCCTATCCTATGAATTCCTAGAAGCACCCAAGCTGAAAGTCTATCTCATAAATACCCGGAGGCACCCAAACTGAATTCCTATCCTATAAATTCCTGGAAGCACCCAAGCTAAAGATCTATCCTGTGAATTGGTGGAAGTACCTAAGTTGAAGGCCTCTCCTTTGAATTCCTTAAACCCCCAAGTTGAAGGCCTATCCTGTGAATTCTCGGAATCACCCAAGCTGAAGGCCTATCCTTTGAATTCCTTGAAGCACTCAAGCTGAAGGCCTATGCTGGGAATTGCCAGAAGCACCCAATCTGAGGGCCTCTCCTCTAAATTTGTGGAATTACCCAAGCTGAGGGGCTATCCTGTGAATTCCTGAATGCCCGAAAACTAAAGGCCTAGACCATGAATTCTTGGAAGCACCAAAGCTGAAGGCCTATCCTTTGAATCCTGGAAGCACCCAAGCTGAAGGCCTATGCTATGAATTGCCAGAAGCACCCAATCTGAAGGCCTCTCCTCTAAATTTTTGGAAGTACCCAAGCTGAGGGGCTATCCTGTGACTTCCTGAATATCCGAAAAGCTAAAGGCCTAGACCATGAATTCTTGGAAGCACCAAAGCTGAAGGCCTATCCTTTGAATCCATGGAATCACCCAAACTGAAGGCCTTTGCTGTGATTTGCCAGAAGCACCCAATCTGAAGGCCTCTCCTCTAAATTTGTGGAAGTACCCAAACTGAGGGGCTATCCTGTGAATTCCTGAATGCCTGAAAGCTAAAGGCCTAGACCATGAATTCTTGGAAGCACCAAAGCTGAAGGCCTTTCCTTTGAATCCCTGGAAGCACCTAAGCTGAAGGCCTATGCTGTGAATTGCCAGAAGCGCCCAATCTGAAGGCCTCTCCTCTAAATTTGAGGAAGTACCCAAGCTGAGGGGCTATCCTGTGAATTCCTGAATGCCCGAAAGCTAAAGGCCTAGACCGTGAATTCTTGGAAGCACCCAAGCTGAAGGCCTATGCTGTGAATTGCCAGAAGCGCCCAATCTGAAGGCCTCTCCTCTAAATTTGAGGAAGTACCCAAGCTGAGGGGCTATCCTTTGAATTCCTGGAAGCACCCAAGCAATAGTCTGGGGAACGTTAACAATCCCAGTTCCCCTTCCCGTATCGGTGGCCCTCAGACCAGCTGGAGATAGAACCCTCAGGCCAGCTGGAGATAGAACCCTCAGGCCAGCTGGAGATAGAACCCTCAGACCAGCTGGAGACAGAACCCTCAGGCTAGCTGGAGATAGAACCCTCAGGCCAGATGGAGATAGAACTCTCAGGCTAGCTGGAGATAGAACCCTCAGGCTAGCTGGAGATAGAACCCTCAGACCAGCTGTAGATAGAACCCTCAGGCCAGCTGGAGACAGAACCCTCAGGCCAGCTGGAGACAGAACCCTCAGACCAGCTGGAGATAGAACCCTCAGACCAGCTGGAGATAGAACCTTCAGACCAGCTGGAGATAGAACCCTCAGGCCAGCTGGAGATAGAACCCTCAGACCAGCTGGAGACAGAACCCTCAGGCCAGCTGGAGATAGAACCCTCAGGCCAGCTGGAGACAGAATCCTCAGGCCAGCTGGAGATAGAACCTTCAGAGCAGCTGGAGATAGAACCCTCAGGCCAGCTGGAGATAGAACCCTCAGACCATCTGGAGATTGAACCCTCAGACCATCTGGAGATAGAACCTTCAGAGCAGCTGGAGATAGAACCCTCAGGCCAGCTGGAGATAGAACCCTCAGACCAGCTGGAGACAGAACCCTCAGGCCAGCTGGAGATAGAACCCTCAGGCCAGCTGGAGATAGAACCCTCAGACCAGCTGGAGATAGAACCCTCAGGCCAGCTGGAGATAGAACCCTCAGACCAGCTGGAGACAGAACCCTCAGGCCAGCTGGAGATAGAACCCTCAGGCCAGCTGGAGATAGAACCCTCAGACCAGCTGGAGATAGAACCCTCAGACCAGCTGGAGATAGAACCCTCTTGGGCAGGAAGGAGTTAATCTATATGGTCCCTTTGTTCTTGCGGAGGTAATCATGCCTATATTAGGCTGTCACATGCATTAAGTCAGACAGGCCCTTATGCGCAATACATGAAATTGCCGTCATTTTACTGCCTTTTGTCTTTTTTACATTCTCGCGAAGATGAGACATCAATGTCTGTCTCCGTATCTCTCCTCATTTTTTTTTTGTAAATTTTCCTTGATGTGCTTCTTTTAAACTTTTCTGCATGTAAGTGAAGAGTGTTTATATTCAAATAGCGGCCTGGGAAATCTTCATTTTCGTGCTGCCGCAGAACCATTTGCGACGATTCTCCGGAACCACTTTCCTCCACTTTTGCCGGCTGCTCTGTAGGTGATTCGCGCGTGTGATGTGTGCGAGATATTAAACCAACCGAGGTGGATTACAACTACATCTGTGCCAGAAAATTACAGCCTTCCCATTACGCCAGACAAAAGACGCCAATTACAGGCACTTATAAAGTGATCCGGCGCATGCGGTATTTAGCCGTGATTGTAGCTAAGCGCTCGTGTGTATACACAGAGATGGCTAAACACAAAGCCCAGGGGAGAAGGGGGTACATCTGCCCCCCATCGCCGGGGACACTGGGGCTGACTGCTACTGGTAACACTGCTGGGGACACTGGGGCTGATTGCTACTGGTAACACTGCCGGGGACACTGGGGCTGATTGATACTGGTAACACTGCCGGGGACACTGGGGCTGATTGCTACTGGTAACACTGCTGGGGACACTGGGGCTGATTGCTACTGGTAACACTGCCGGGGACACTGGGGCTGATTGATACTAGTAACACTGCCGGGGACACTGGGGCTGATTGCTACTGGTAACACTGCCGGGGACACTGGTGCTGACTGCTACTGGTAACACTGCCGGGGACACTGGGGCTGATTGATACTAGTAACACTGCCGGGGACACTGGGGCTGATTGCTACTGGTAACACTGCCGGGGACACTGGGGCTGACTGCTACTGGTAACACTGCCGGGGACACTGGGGCTGATTGCTACAGGTAAGACTGCCGGGGACACTGGGGCTGACTGCTACTGGTAACACTGCCGGGGACACTGGGGCTGATTGCTACAGGTAAGACTGCCGGGGACACTGGGGCTGACTGCTACTGGTAACACTGCCGGGGACACTGGGGCTGATTGCTACTGGTAACACTGCCGGGGACACTGGGGCTGATTGCTACTGGTAACACTGCCGGGGACACTGGGGCTGATTGATACTAGTAACACTGCCGGGGACACTGGGGCTGACTGCTACTGGTAACACTGCCGGGGACACTGGGGCTGACTGCTACTGGTAACACTGCCGGGGACACTGGGGCTTATTGCTACTGGTAACACTGCCGGGGACACTGGTGCTGACTGCTACTGGTAACACTGCCAGGGACACTGGGGCTGATTGATACTGGTAACACTGCCGGGGACACTGGGGCTGACTGCTACTGGTAACAATGCTGGGGACACTGGGGCTTATTGCTACTGGTAACACTGCCGGGGACACTGGGGCTGATTGATACTGGTAACACTGCCGGGGACACTGGGGCTTATTGCTACTGGTAACACTGCCGGGGACACTGGGGCTGATTGCTACTGGTAACACTGCTGGGGACACTGGGGCTGATTGCTACTGGTAACACTGCCGGGGACACTGGTGCTGACTGCTACTGGTAACACTGCCGGGGACACTGGGGCTGATTGCTACTGGTAACACTGCCGGGGACACTGGGGCTGATTGCTACTGGTAACACTGCCGGGGACATGGGGCTGACTGCTACTGGTAACACTGCCGGGGACACTGGGGCTGATTGCTACTGGTAACACTGCCTGGGACATGGGGCTGATTGCTACTGGTAACACTGCCGGAGACACTGAGGCTGATTGCTACTGGTAACACTGCCGGAGACACTGAGGCTGATTGCTACTGGTAACACTGCCGGGGACACTGAGGCTGATTGCTACTGGTAACACTGCCGGAGACACTGAGGCTGATTGCTACTGGTAACACTGCCGGGGACACTGGGGCTGATTGCTACTGGTAACACTGCCGGGGACACTGGGGCTGATTGATACTGGTAACACTGCCGGGGACACTGGGGCTGATTGATACTGGTAACACTGCCGGGGACACTGGGGCTGATTGCTACTGGTAACACTGCCGGGGACATGGGGCTGAATGATACTGGTAACACTGCCGGGGACACTGAGGCTGATTGCTACTGGTAACACTGCCGGGGACACTGGGGCTTATTGCTACTGGTAACACTGCCGGAGACACTGAGGCTGATTGCTACTGGTAACACTGCCGGGGACACTGGGGCTGATTGCTACTGGTAACACTGCCGGGGACACTGGGGCTGATTGATACTGGTAACACTGCCGGGGACACTGGGGCTGATTGATACTGGTAACACTGCCGGGGACACTGGGGCTGATTGATACTGGTAACACTGCCGGGGACACTGGGGCTGATTGCTACTGGTAACACTGCCGGGGACATGGGGCTGAATGATACTGGTAACACTGCCGGGGACACTGGGGCTGATTGCTACTGGTAACACTGCCGGGGACACTGGGGCTTATTGCTACTGGTAACACTGCCGGGGACACTGGGGCTGATTGATACTAGTAACACTGCCGGGGACACTGGGGCTGACTGCTACTGGTAACACTGCCGGGGACACTGGGGCTGATTGCTACTGGTAACACTGCCGGGGACACTGGGGCTGATTGATACTGGTAACACTGCCGGGGACACTGGGGCTGATTGATACTAGTAACACTGCCGGGGACACTGGGGCTGACTGCTACTGGTAACACTGCCGGGGACACTGGGGCTTATTGCTACTGGTAACACTGCCGGGGACACTGGTGCTGACTGCTACTGGTAACACTGCCGGGGACACTGGGGCTGATTGCTACTGGTAACACTGCCGGGGACACTGGGGCTGACTGCTACTGGTAACACTGCCGGGGACACTGGGGCTGATTGCTACTGGTAACACTGCCGGGGACATGGGGCTGACTGCTACTGGTAACACTGCCGGGGACACTGGGGCTGATTGCTACTGGTAACACTGCCGGGGACATGGGGCTGATTGCTACTGGTAACACTGCCGGAGACACTGAGGCTGATTGCTACTGGTAACACTGCCGGGGACACTGGGGCTGATTGATACTGGTAACACTGCCGGGGACACTGGGGCTGATTGATACTGGTAACACTGCCGGGGACACTGGGGCTGATTGATACTGGTAACACTGCCGGGGACACTGGGGCTGATTGCTACTGGTAACACTGCCGGGGACATGGGGCTGATTGCTACTGGTAACACTGCCGGGGACACTGAGGCTGATTGCTACTGGTAACACTGCCGGAGACACTGAGGCTGATTGCTACTGGTAACACTGCCGGAGACACTGAGGCTGATTGCTACTGGTAACACTGCCGGAGACACTGAGGCTGATTGCTACTGGTAACACTGCCGGGGACACTGGGGCTGATTGCTACTGGTAACACTGCCGGGGACACTGAGGCTGATTGCTACTGGTAACACTGCCGGAGACACTGAGGCTGATTGCTACTGGTAACACTGCCGGGGACACTGGGGCTGATTGCTACTGGTAACACTGCCGGGGACACTGGGGCTGATTGCTACTGGTAACACTGCCGGGGACACTGAGGCTGATTGATACTAGTAACACTGCCGGGGACACTGGGGCTGATTGATACTGGTAACACTGCCGGGGACACTGAGGCTGATTGATACTAGTAACACTGCCGGGGACACTGGGGCTGATTGATACTGGTAACACTGCCGGGGACACTGGGGCTGATTGATACTGGTAACACTGCCGGGGACACTGGGGCTGATTGATACTGGTAACACTGCCGGGGACACTGGGGCTGATTGATACTGGTAACACTGCCGGGGACACTGGGGCTGATTGATACTGGTAACACTGCCGGGGACACTGGGGCTGATTGATACTGGTAACACTGCCGGGGACACTGGGGCTGACTGCTACTGGTAACACTGCCGGGGACACTGGTGCTGACTGCTACTGGTAACACTGCCAGGGACACTGGGGCTGATTGATACTGGTAACACTGCCGGGGACACTGGGGCTGACTGCTACTGGTAACAATGCTGGGGACACTGGGGCTTATTGCTACTGGTAACACTGCCGGGGACACTGGGGCTGATTGATACTGGTAACACTGCCGGGGACACTGGGGCTTATTGCTACTGGTAACACTGCCGGGGACACTGGGGCTGATTGATACTGATAACACTGCTGGGGACACTGGGGCTGATTGCTACTGGTAACACTGCCGGGGACACTGGTGCTGACTGCTACTGGTAACACTGCCGGGGACACTGGGGCTGATTGCTACTGGTAACACTGCCGGGGACACTGGGGCTGATTGCTACTGGTAACACTGCCGGGGACATGGGGCTGACTGCTACTGGTAACACTGCCGGGGACACTGGGGCTGATTGCTACTGGTAACACTGCCTGGGACATGGGGCTGATTGCTACTGGTAACACTGCCGGAGACACTGAGGCTGATTGCTACTGGTAACACTGCCGGAGACACTGAGGCTGATTGCTACTGGTAACACTGCCGGGGACACTGAGGCTGATTGCTACTGGTAACACTGCCGGAGACACTGAGGCTGATTGCTACTGGTAACACTGCCGGGGACACTGGGGCTGATTGCTACTGGTAACACTGCCGGGGACACTGGGGCTGATTGATACTGGTAACACTGCCGGGGACACTGGGGCTGATTGATACTGGTAACACTGCCGGGGACACTGGGGCTGATTGATACTGGTAACACTGCCGGGGACACTGGGGCTGATTGCTACTGGTAACACTGCCGGGGACATGGGGCTGAATGATACTGGTAACACTGCCGGGGACACTGAGGCTGATTGCTACTGGTAACACTGCCGGGGACACTGGGGCTTATTGCTACTGGTAACACTGCCGGAGACACTGAGGCTGATTGCTACTGGTAACACTGCCGGGGACACTGGGGCTGATTGCTACTGGTAACACTGCCGGGGACACTGGGGCTGATTGATACTGGTAACACTGCCGGGGACACTGGGGCTGATTGATACTGGTAACACTGCCGGGGACACTGGGGCTGATTGATACTGGTAACACTGCCGGGGACACTGGGGCTGATTGCTACTGGTAACACTGCCGGGGACATGGGGCTGAATGATACTGGTAACACTGCCGGGGACACTGGGGCTGATTGCTACTGGTAACACTGCCGGGGACACTGGGGCTTATTGCTACTGGTAACACTGCCGGGGACACTGGGGCTGATTGATACTAGTAACACTGCCGGGGACACTGGGGCTGATTGATACTGGTAACACTGCCGGGGACACTGGGGCTGATTGATACTAGTAACACTGCCGGGGACACTGGGGCTGACTGCTACTGGTAACACTGCCGGGGACACTGGGGCTTATTGCTACTGGTAACACTGCCGGGGACACTGGTGCTGACTGCTACTGGTAACACTGCCGGGGACACTGGGGCTGATTGCTACTGGTAACACTGCCGGGGACACTGGGGCTGATTGCTACTGGTAACACTGCCGGGGACACTGGGGCTGATTGCTACTGGTAACACTGCCGGGGACACTGGGGCTGATTGCTACTGGTAACACTGCCGGGGACACTGGGGCTGATTGCTACTGGTAACACTGCCGGGGACATGGGGCTGACTGCTACTGGTAACACTGCCGGGGACACTGGGGCTGATTGCTACTGGTAACACTGCCGGGGACATGGGGCTGATTGCTACTGGTAACACTGCCGGAGACACTGAGGCTGATTGCTACTGGTAACACTGCCGGAGACACTGAGGCTGATTGCTACTGGTAACACTGCCGGGGACACTGGGGCTGATTGATACTGGTAACACTGCCGGGGACACTGGGGCTGATTGATACTGGTAACACTGCCGGGGACACTGGGGCTGATTGATACTGGTAACACTGCCGGGGACACTGGGGCTGATTGCTACTGGTAACACTGCCGGGGACATGGGGCTGATTGCTACTGGTAACACTGCCGGGGACACTGAGGCTGATTGATACTGGTAACACTGCCGGGGACACTGGGGCTGATTGCTACTGGTAACACTGCCGGGGACACTGAGGCTGATTGCTACTGGTAACACTGCCGGAGACACTGAGGCTGATTGCTACTGGTAACACTGCCGGAGACACTGAGGCTGATTGCTACTGGTAACACTGCCGGAGACACTGAGGCTGATTGCTACTGGTAACACTGCCGGGGACACTGGGGCTGATTGCTACTGGTAACACTGCCGGGGACACTGAGGCTGATTGCTACTGGTAACACTGCCGGGGACACTGGGGCTGATTGCTACTGGTAACACTGCCGGAGACACTGAGGCTGATTGCTACTGGTAACACTGCCGGGGACACTGGGGCTGATTGCTACTGGTAACACTGCCGGGGACACTGGGGCTGATTGATACTGGTAACACTGCCGGGGACACTGGGGCTGATTGATACTGGTAACACTGCCGGGGACACTGGGGCTGATTGATACTGGTAACACTGCCGGGGACACTGGGGCTGATTGATACTGGTAACACTGCCGGGGACACTGGGGCTGATTGATACTGGTAACACTGCCGGGGACACTGGGGCTGACTGCTGCTGGACCTTCACCATGATTTCATGAAAAGCCCAAACCCTTATAAAACGATTCCCCAGCATCTGAAATTAATATATTTTAGGTTTTTAGTCACTTATTATTCTTTCCCCCACTGGGCTGCAACTCTGTTCAGGACTCTAGGATACGGGCGCCGCCATCTTGACTCAGAAGCATCACACTTACTGAGGAGAGGAAAGCGGGATAAAGTGCAGGGGGCGGGGTTATACCTGTGCTTTGCTCAGACAGAGCACAGCTGGGGTCTGGGAAAGGTCAGCAATCCCAGAATGCAGAGCAGCACAGTAAGGAGACACTTCCTGTTTGCAGGCTGCCTGATGTTCCATGAGCCGCCATCTTGGAAGGCGCATAACATGCAATAGATGCCGGTAGGATGATTTTTAATGTGGGCAATCTGTATGTACAGGGTGGGGGAAACATATAAGATAGGCTCTTATTCAGGGTGAAGGTCCGGATTAATGTGGGCAATCTGTATGTACAGGGTGTGGGAAACATATAAGATAGGCTCTTATTCAGAGTGAAGGTCCGGATTAATGTGGGCAATCTATATGTACAAGGTGTGGGAAACATATAAGATAGGCTCTTATTCAGGGTGAAGGTCCGGATTAATGTGAGCAATCTGTATGTACAGCGTGTGGGAAACATATAAGATAGACTCTTATTCAGGGTGAAGGTCTGGATTAATGTGAGCAATCTGTATGTACAGGGTGTGGGAAACATATAAGATAGGCTCTTATTCAGGGTGAAGGTCCGGATTAATGTGGGCAATCTGTATGTACAGGGTGTGGGAAACATATAAGATAGGCTCTTATTCAGAGTGAAGGTCCGGATTAATGTGGGCAATCTATATGTACAAGGTGTGGGAAACATATAAGATAGACTCTTATTCAGGGTGAAGGTCCGGATTAATGTGAGCAATCTGTATGTACAGGGTGTGGGAAACATATAAGATAGGCTCTTATTCAGGGTGAAGGTCCGGATTAATGTGAGCAATCTGTATGTACAGCGTGTGGGAAACATATAAGATAGACTCTTATTCAGGGTGAAGGTCTGGATTAATGTGAGCAATCTGTATGTACAGGGTGTGGGAAACATATAAGATAGGCTCTTATTCAGGGTGAGGGTCCGGATTAATGTGGGCAATCTGTATGTACAGGGGGAGAAACATATAAGATAGACTCTTATTCAGGGTGAAGGTCCGGATTAATGTGGGCAATCTGTATGTACAGGGTGTGGGAAACATATAAGATAGGCTCTTATTCAGGGTGAAGGTCCGGATTAATGTGAGCAATCTGTATGTACCTGGTGTGGGAAACATATAAGATAGGCTCTTATTCAGGGTGAGGGTCCGGATTAATGTGGGCAATCTGTATGTACAGGGTGTGGGAAAGTTCCGCTTTAAGCGTCTTTCTAGGGTCATGCAGTAACCCAGGGGCAGATTGGCCATTGTAGTGAGCCTTTCTTTCTTTCTGCCCTCTATTTTATTTCTATTTGTTTATTTCTTTCCATCTTTTCTTTCTATCTTTCATCTGTTCTTGCTGCCGTTCATTTTTTTCTCCTTTTCTTTTTTCCTTCTGTTATTTCTGTCAGTCCTTCTATTTTTTCTCGCTTTCCTTTTATTCTCCCTCTTACTTTCTTTCCATTTTGTTTCATCTCTCTCTTTATTTTCTTTCAACTGTTTGTTCTGCCATTTTCCTTTTCTTTTTTTTTTTCTCCCAATTTTTTTAACTTTCTTTCCCTCTCTTTTTTTTGCCATTCCCTTTATACTTTCTTTGTTACATTCATTCATTTTCTCTCGTTCTGGCTTTCATTCTTGAATCTCTCTTTTCTTTTTTATATTTCTATAATTCAATCTATTCTTTCTTTTTTCCCCCCTTTCTTTCTCTTTTTATTGTCAATACATCACAAATTTCAGCTTTTTTTTTTTCCCCGCCATTCCCTTTATTCTTTCTTTGTTTCTCTCATTCTGCGCTTTTGTTCTCTCTTTTATTTTTTATATTTCTACATTTCCATATATTCTTTGTTTCTTTCATTAATCTGCTATTTCATTTTCTCTCGTTCTGACATTCATTCTGCACTTTTGCTCTCTCTTTTCTTTTTTATATTTCTCTATTTCCATCTTTTCTTTCTATCTTTCATCTGTTTTTGCTGCCATTCCTTTTTTTCTCTCTTTATTTTTTCCTTCTGTTATTTCTGTCAGTCCTTCTATTCGTTTCTTTCCTTCTATTCTCCCTCTTACTTTCTTTCCATCTTGTTCATTCTCCTTCTTTGTTTCTTTTTCTTTCAAATGTTTGTTCTGCTATTTTCCTTTTCTTTCTTTTTTCCCCCAAATTTTTTAAAACTCTTTCCTTCTCTTTTTTTTTGCCATTCCATCACAAATTCCTGCTTTCTTTTTTTTCCACCATTCCCTTTATTCTTTCTTTGTTTCTGGCATTCGTTCATTTCCTCTCATTCTGCGCTTTTGTTCTCTCTTTTCTTTTTTATATTTCCATCTATTCTTTCTACCTTTAATCTGTTCTTGCTGCCATTCCTTTTTTTCTCCTTTTTTTCCTTCTATTATTTCTGTCAATGCTTCTATTCTTTGTTTCTTTCCTTCTATTTTTTTCGTTTTTTCCTTCTGTTCTCCCTCTTACTTTCTTTCCATCTTGTTCCATATCCTTCTTTGTTTCTTTTTCTTTTAACCGTTTGTTCTGATGTTTTCCTTTTCTTTCCTTTTTCCCCTATTCTTTAAACTTTGTTTCCTTCTCTCTTTTTTGCCATTCCATCACAAATTCCTGCTTTCTATTTTTCTGCCATTCCCTTTATTCTTTCATTTTCTCTCGTTCTGACATTGATTCTGCGCTTTTGTTCTCTCTTTTGTTTTTTATATTTCTTAATTTCCATCTATTGTTTGTTTCTTTACTTAGGCCTTTATTTAAGAAGGGATAGCGTCAGGTAGCGGCTGGTTAATGAGAGGTAGCGCCAGGTGAACGCTGGATACGGCAGCAATTACACATTTATCAAGCAGAATCTGTTTAGTGACTGGAATAGCGCCATGTAGCGTCTGATTCATCATTATCACAGCCTCAGCGAACAGCGCCAGCGTTCAGCCTTGCACAGCGCCAGGTATGACCTCTCGCTACCTGTCGCTCTCCCATACGTTTTCCCTCCCATATGTTTTCGCTTTGTTATTGGTGGATAGATGCTGGAAAACAGACTTTAATCACACCGCCTCCTGCGCTCTGGGCTTCAGAGAAGCATTTTTCAGCGCCAGAGTTTTGTGAGGCTGTTTTTTTGCTGAATATGGTGTGAGTCGGTCGCTATGAGCAGTCGTTAACATGCGCTCCCATACCAATAGTGACTCCTCACAATGTATTCAATATTACTGAACAGCGACTGAGTCGCTATAAACTAGCGACCCACGGCCGAGCACAGCGACTACTAGCGGGCGCTCTGAAAATGCCGCTACAGACGCTCATCTGTCGCTACCTGACGCCGGTGAATGCCGGACACAGCAGCAATTGCACATTTATCAAGCAGAATCTGTTTAGCGACTGGGATAGCGCCATGTAGCGTCTGATTCATCATTTTCACAGCCTCAGCGAACAGCGCCGGCGTTCAGCCTTGCACAGCGCCAGGTATGACCTCTCGCTACCTGTCGCTCTCCCATACATTTCAATGGATGAACCTTTTCTTCTCTTTAAACAGGGTTTTTGTTTATTTATTTTTTTTCTAAAAATCACAAATAATTCTGTGACCTCTCCTGACATTGAATAAGCAGCTTTTTGCAAATATTTTTAATTTTTTATATATTTCCTCAGAAATGACATCACAGCTCTGCCATTAAAGTGTCATGTTACAATGTTGTTACAATGTAATTCCATATGTTGTCGCTTTGTTACTGGTGGATAGATGCTGAAAAACAGACTTTAATCACACCGCCTCCTGCGCTCTGGGCTTCAGAGAAGCATTTTTCAGCGCCAGAGATTTGTGAGGCTGTTTTTTTGCTGAATATGGTGTGAGTCGGTCACTATGAGCAGTCGCTAACATGCGCTCCCATACAGCGCTGTACTGGTCAAATAGCGACTTCTCACAATGTATTCATCATTACTGCACAGCGACTGAGTCGCTATGGCCGAGCACAGCGACTACTAGCGGGCGCTCTGAAAATGCCGCTACAGACGCTCATCTGTCGCTACCTGGCGCTAGTGATGAATCAGCCTGTTAGTCACTTTCATTTTTTCCGCATTCGCCCCCTGGTCCGCCAGTTGAGTATTGCTGTTCTGAGTCTTCCCTTATATTCTCTTTTTTTGGGGGTCATTCCTTTTCTCTTTCTTGTTTTCTTAATTTTCTGTCACTTCTTCTCTCCATTCTTTCTTTTTCTGTCATTCCCACTATTCCTTATTTCTTCTCTACTTTCTGTCATTCCTTCTATTATTTTTTTTTCCTTTTATTCTATGCCAGTACGTAACATACAGCCAACGTCTTTGCTGTTGTTCTATTTCTATATTTCCATGTATTCTTTGTTTTTTTCTTCAATCTACTATTTTAGTCATTTTCTTTCCTTATATTCTCTTTTTTTCATTAATTTCTTTCCCCTTCCTCTTTTTTTTTCTGTCACTTCTTCTCTCCATTCTTTCTTTTTCTGCCCTTTCCGCTATTTCTTATTTCTTCTCTACTTTCTGTCATTCCTTCTATTCTTTTTTCTTTTTATTCTTTGCCAATCTTCACCATACATCCAACTTTGCGCCCATGTATCACACCATACCACAAGGAGCCCAGTGAGACGCCACCACCCAGGGGCCCCCCTGTGTTCTTCCATAGTGTGGAAGCCGGTTATTGAGTAGCAGGAACACTCCGGGTCGTCCACCCGGTGATACAGAGTGACAGTGGGGTGAGGGTGGCACAGCCATGAGTCCGAAACACAAGGTCGGGGTCATAGTTCAGGCCGGGAGTCGAAGGCTTCTAGAACAGGTTGACGGAACACAGTCCAAGCAGGGGTCACAGTCCAAGCAGGGGTCACAGTCCAAGCAGGGGTCACAGTCCAAGCAGGGGTCATAGTCCAAGCAAGAGCAGATAGCAGTAGTCCTCAAACTTCCTCCTCAAGGGCCGAGACAGGCCAGGTTTTGCAGCTCTCTATGCTGATGCACAGATGTAATAATTAGGGCTATAGCTCTGTCTGAGCGCCAGTTAATTCACCTGTGGAGTAGCGTGGAGAGCTGCAAAACCTGGCCTGTCTCGGCCCTTGAGGAGGAAGTTTGAGGACTACTGACATAGGGGGGTCACAAGTCCAACGCCAAAAAAATAAAATAAAAAATAACTTCCCCGACCCCAACTCCCTTGGTTGAACTTGATAGACATATGTCTTTTACATACCATATTAACTATGTAACTATGTAACTATATAAATATGCATCTATATAACTATATAAATATGTATCTATATAACTATATAAATATGTATCTATATAACTATGTAACTATATAAATATGCATCTATATAACTATATAAATATGTATCTATGTGACTTTGTAACTATATAAATATGAATCTATTTAACTATATAAATATGTATCTATGTGACTATGTAACTATATAAATATGTATCTATATAACTATGTAACTATATAAATATGTAACTATATAACTATGTAACTATATAACTATATAAATATGTATCTATGTAACTATGTAACTATATAAATATGTATCTATATGACTATATAAATATGTATCTATATAACTATGTAACTATATAAATATGTATCTATATAACTATGTAACTATATAAATATGTAACTATATAACTATGTAACTATATAACTTTAAACTATGTAACTATATAAATATGTAACTATATAAATATGAATTTATATAACTATGTAACTATATAAATATGTAATTATATAACTATGTAACTTTGTAACTATATAAATATGTATCTATATAACTATGTAACTATATAAATATGTATCTATATAACTATGTAACTAACTATATAACGACGTAAGAATATAAATTTGTATCTATATAACTATGTAACTATATAAATATGTATCTATATAACTATGTAACTATATAAATATGTATCTATATATCTATATAACCATATTATTATGTAACTATATAACTATATATCTATATAACTATATAACTATGTAACTATATAACTATGTAACTATATAACTATGTAACTATATAACCATATAACTATGTAACTATAGAACTATATATCTATATGACTATGTAACTATATAACTATACAACTATGTAACTATATAACTATGTAACTATATATCTACGTAACTATATAACTATATAACAAAACCTAAACTAGAAATCCATAGTGGGATCAAAAAGTCAGTGTCAAAGTTCAAAGCCGAGGTCGGTAACGAGGAATCCAAAAAGATGGATCACGAACCTGGAACAGGAAGTCTGGAGCATCCAGGAAGACAAACCAACAACTCCTGGATGTTGGAGCCCTCCAGTCGAGGATGGGAATGTCCAGGAAGGTAGACCAGCACTTTCTAGATGGGGGAGGCAGCCTTCAATCGCCAAAAGTATTGGGACAGATGACTAACTAGAGTCTGGGAAGAATAACTAGAGTCTGGGAAGAATCTATATCTGCTCTGCAGCAGCTGGAGTGTGTCCATCATACAGGGCCGTGTCCCCCCCCCCGGTGCGCTTGAAGCTTACCCCCCCCCCCCCGGAGATGGACTTCAGCCCCGTTGTATCTTTCAGGTCAGACAGCGGAAATTGACATTGATTGGGCTCATTAACCCCATCGCCTAGACCTCTCCATCATCACCCGCCTAGCGCTGCGCTAACACGCGCCCGCCATTACGAGGGACAGGTGAGGGGCTTCATTATGACGAGTAATGGCCCACAAGATTGACATCATCATCGGTTTAGTGACTTTTTATTTTTTATTTTTTTTGGGCCGCTCTACAACTTCTGCGGCAGAAACTTCGAGATCAATGCTGACAAATGGACGCCCTCTGGCAGGATAGTCCCGAATGTCAGATACAATAGCTCTGGCCACCCTCTGGCGGGATAGTCCCGAATGTCGGATACAATAGCTCCGGCCGCCCTCTGGAGGGATAGTCCCGAATGTCAGATACAATAGCTCCGGCCGCCCTCTGGAGGGATAGTCCCGAATGTCGGATACAATAGCTCCGGCCGCCCTCTGGCGGGATAGTCCCGAATGTCGGATACAATAGCTCCGGCCGCCCTCTGGAGGGATAGTCCCGAATGTCGGATACAATAGCTCCGGCCGCCCTCTGGCAGGATAGTCCCGAATGTCGGATACAATAGCTCCGGCCGCCCTCTGGCGGGATAGTCCCGAATATCGGATACAATAGCTCCGGCCGCCCTCTGGAGGGATAGTCCCGAATGTCGGATACAATAGCTCCGGCCGCCCTCTGGCGGGATAGTCCTGAATGTCGGATACAATAGCTCCGGCCGCCCTCTAGCGGGATAGTCCCGAATGTCGGATACAATAGCTCCGGCCGCCCTCTGGAGGGATAGTCCCGAATGTCGGATACAATAGCTCCGGCCGCCCTCTGGCGGGATAGTCCTGAATGTCGGATACAATAGCTCCGGACGCCCTCTGGCGTGATAGTCCCGAATATAGGATACGATAGCTCCGGGCGCCCTCTGGCGGGATAGTCCCAGATGTCGGATACAATAGCTCCGGGCACCCTCTGGAGGGATAGTCCCGAATGTCAGATACAATAGCTCCGGCCGCCCTCTGGAGGGATAGTCCTGAATGTCGGATACGATAGCTCCGGCCGCCCTCTGGAGGGATAGTCCCGAATGTCGGATACGATAGCTCCGGGCGCCCTCTGGAGGGATAGTCCCGAATGTCAGATACAATAGCTCCGGCCGCCCTCTGGAGGGATAGTCCCAAATGTCAGATACAATAGCTCCGCCCGCCCTCTGGCGGGATAGTCCCGAATGTCGGATACGATAGCTCCGGGCGCCCTCTGGAGGGATAGTCCCGAATGTCGGATACAATAGCTCCGGCCGCCCTCTGGCGGGATAGTCCTGAATGCCGGATACAATAGCTCCGGCCACCCTCTGGAGAGATAGTCCCGAATGTCGGATACAATAGCTCTGGCCGCCCTCTGGCGGGATAGTCCTGAATGTCGGATACAATAGCTCCGGTCGCCCTCTGGCGGGATAGTCCCGAATGTCAGATACAATAGCTCCGGCCGCCCTCTGGCGGGATAGTCCCGAATGTCAGATACAATAGCTCCGGCCGCCCTCTGGCGGGATAGTCCCGAATGTCGGATACAATAGCTCTGGCCGCCCTCTGGCGGGATATTCCTGAATGTCGGATACAATAGCTCCGGCCGCACTCTGGCGGGATAGTCCTGAATGTCGGATACAATAGCCCCGGCCACCCTCTGGCGGGATAGTCCTGAATGTCGGATACAATAGCTCCGGCCGCCCCCTGGCGGGATAGTCCCGAATGTCGGATACAATAGCTCCGGCCGCCCTCTGGCGGGATAGTCCCGAATGTTGGATACAATAGCTCCGGCCGCCCTCTGGCGGGATAGTCCCGAATGTCAGATACAATAGCTCCGGCCGCCCTCTGGCGGGATAGTCCCGAATGTCAGATACAATAGCTCCGGCTGCCTTCTGGCGGGATAGTCCTGAATGTCGGATACAATAGCTCCGGCCGCCCTCTGGCAGGATAGTCCTGAATGTCGGATACAATAGCTCCGGCCGCCCTCTGGCGGGATAGTCCCGAATGTCAGATACAATAGCTCCGGCCGCCCTCTGGCGGGATAGTCCCGAATGTCGGATACAATAGCTCCGGCCGCCCTCTGGCGGGATAGTCCCGAATGTCGGATACAATAGCTCCGGCCGCCCCCTGGCGGGATAGTCCCGAATGTCGGATACAATAGCTCCGGCCGCCCTCTGGCGGGATATTCCTGAATGTCGGATACAATAGCTCCGGCCGCACTCTGGCGGGATAGTCCCGAATGTCAGATACAATAGCTCCGGCCGCCCTCTGGCGGGATAGTCCCGAATGTCAGATACAATAGCTCCGGCCGCCTTCTGGCGGGATAGTCCCGAATGTCGGATACAATAGCTCCGGCCGCCCCCTGGCGGGATAGTCCCGAATGTCGGATACAATAGCTCCGGCCGCCCTCTGGCGGGATAGTCCCGAATGTCGGATACAATAGCTCCGACCACCCCCTGGCGGGATAGTCCCGAATGTCGGATACAATAGCTCCGGCCGCCCTCTGGCGTGATAGTCCCGAATGTCGGATACAATAGCTCCGGCCGCCCTCTGGCGGGATAGTCCCGAATGTCGGATACAATAGCTCCGGCCGCCCCCTGGCGGGAGAGTCCCGAATGTCGGATACAATAGCTCTGGCCACCCTCTGGCGGGATAGTCCCGAATGTCGGATACAATAGCTCCGGCCGCCCCCTGGCGGGAGAGTCCCGAATGTCGGATACAATAGCTCCGGCCGCCCTCAGGCGGGATAGTCCCGAATGTCGGATACAATAGCTCCGGCCGCCCTCAGGAGGGATAGTCCCGAATGTCGGATACAATAGCTCCGGCCGCCCTCTGGTGGGATAGTCCAGAATGCCGGATACAATAGCTCCGGCCGCCCTCTGGCGGGATAGTCCCGAATGTCGGATACAATAGCTCCGGCCGCCCTCTGGTGGGATAGTCCAGAATGCCGGATACAATAGCTCCGGCCGCCCTCTGGCGGGATAGTCCCGAATGTCAGATACAATAGCTCCGGCCGCCCTCTGGCGGGATAGTCCTGAATGTCGGATACAATAGCTCCGGCCGCCCTATGGCGGGATAGTCCCGAATGTCAGATACAATAGCTCCGGCTGCCCTCTGGTGGGATAGTCCCGAATGTCGGATACAATAGCTCCGGCCGCCCTCTGGCGGGATAGTCCCGAATGTCGGATACAATAGCTCCGGCCGCCCCCTGGCGGGATAGTCCCGAATGTCGGATACAATAGCTCCGGCCGCCCTCTGGCGGGATAGTCCCGAATGTCGGATACAATAGCTCCGACCACCCCCTGGCGGGATAGTCCCGAATGTCGGATACAATAGCTCCGGCCGCCCTCTGGCGTGATAGTCCCGAATGTCGGATACAATGGCTCCGGCCGCCCTCTGGCGGGATAGTCCCGAATGTCGGATACAATAGCTCCGGCCGCCCCCTGGCGGGAGAGTCCCGAATGTCGGATACAATAGCTCTGGCCACCCTCTGGCGGGATAGTCCCGAATGTCGGATACAATAGCTCTGGCCGCCCTCTGGCGGGATAGTCCCGAATGTCGGATACAATAGCTCCGGCCGCCCTCTGGCGGGATAGTCCCGAATGTCGGATACAATAGCTCCGGCCGCCCTCTGGCGGGATAGTCCCGAATGTCAGATACAATAGCTCCGGCCGCCCTCTGGCAGGATAGTCCCGAATGTCGGATACAATAGCTCCGCCCACCCTCTGGCGGGATAGTCCCGAATGTCAGATACAATAGCTCCGGCCGCCCTCTGGCAGGATAGTCCCGAATGTCGGATACAATAGCTCCGGCCGCCCTCTGGCGGGATAGTCCCGAATGTCAGATACAATAGCTCCGGCCGCCCTCTGGCGGGATAGTCCCGAATGTCGGATACAATAGCTCCGGCCACCCTCTGGCGGGATAGTCCCGAATGTCAGATACAATAGCTCCGGCCACCCTCTGGCAGGATAGTCCCGAATGTCGGATAAAATAGCTCCGGCCGCCCTCTGGCGGGATAGTCCCGAATGTCGGATACAATAGCTCTGGCCGCCCTCTGGCGGGATAGTCCCGAATATCGGATACAATAGCTCCGGCCACCCTCTGGAGGGATATTCCTGAATGTCGGATACAATAGCTCCGGCCGCCCTCTGGAGGGATATTCCTGAATGTCGGATACAATAGCTCCGGCCGCCCTCTGGCGGGATAGTCCTGAATGTCGGATACAATAGCTCCGGCCGCCCTCTGGAGGGATAGTCCTGAATGTCGGATACAATAGCTCCGGCCGCCCTCTGGCGGGATAGTCCTGAATGTCGGATACAATAGCTCCGGCCGCCCTCTGGAGGGATAGTCCTGAATGTCGGATACAATAGCTCCGGCCGCCCTCTGGCAGGATAGTCCTGAATGTCGGATACAATAGCTCCGGCCGCCCTCTGGCAGGATAGTCCTGAATGTCGGATACAATAGCTCCGGCCGCCCCCTGGCGGGATAGTTCCGAATGTCGGATACAATAGCTCCGCCCGCCTTCTGGCGGGATAGTCCCGAATGTCAGATACAATAGCTCCGGCCGCCCTCTGGCGGGATATTCCCGAATGTCAGATACAATAGCTCCGGCCGCCCTCTGGCGGGATAGTCCTGAATGTCAGATACAATAGCTCCGGCCGCCCTCTGGCGGGATAGTCCCGAATGTCGGATACAATAGCTCCGGCCGCCCTCTGGCGGGATATTCCCGAATGTCGGATACAATAGCTCCGGCCGCCCTCTGGCGGGATAGTCCCGAATGTCAGATACAATAGCTCCGGCCGCCCTCAGGCGGGATAGTCCCGAATGTCGGATACAATAGCTCCGGCCGCCCTCTGGTGGGATAGTCCTGAATGTCGGATACAATAGCTCTGGCCGCCCTCTGGCGGGATAGTCCTGAATGGCAGATACAATAGCTCCGGCCGCCCTCTGGCGGGATAGTCCCGAATGTCGGATACAATAGCTCCGGCCGCCCTCAGGAGGGATAGTCCCGAATGTCAGATACAATTGCTCCGGCAGCCCTCTGGCGGGATAGTCCTGAATGTCGGATACAATAGCTCCGGCCGCCCTCTGGCGGGATAGTCCTGAATGTCGGATACAATAGCTCCGGCCGCCCTCTGGCGGGATAGTCCTGAATGTCGGATACAATAGCTCCGGCCGCCCTCTGGCGGGATAGTCCCGAATGTTGGATACAATAGCTCCGACCACCCCCTGGCGGGATAGTCCCGAATGTCGTATACAATAGCTCCGGCCGCCCTCTGGCGTTATAGTCCCGAATGTCAGATACAATAGCTCCGGCCGCCCTCTGGCGGGATAGTCCTGAATGTCGGATACAATAGCTCCGGCCGCCTTCTGGCGGGATAGTCCTGAATGTCGGATACAATAGCTCCGGCCGCCCCCTGGTGGGAGAGTCCCGAATGTAGGATACAATAGCTCCGGCCGCCCTCTGGCGGGATAGTCCTGAATGTCGGATACAATAGCTCCGGCCGCCTTCTGGCGGGATAGTCCTGAATGTCGAATACAATAGCTCCGGCCGCCCTCTGGCGGGATAGTCCCGAATGTCGGATACAATAGCTCCGGCCGCCCTCTGGCGGGATAGTCCTGAATGTCGGTTACAATAGCTCCGGCCGCCCTCTGGCGGGATAGTCCTGAATGTCGGATACAATAGCTCCGGCCGCCCTCTGGCGGGATAGTCCCGAATGTTGGATACAATAGCTCCGACCACCCCCTGGCGGGATAGTCCCGAATGTCGGATACAATAGCTCCGGCCGCCCTCTGGCGGGATATTCCCGAATGTCAGATACAATAGCTCCGGCCGCCCTCTGGCAGGATAGTCCCGAATGTCGGATACAATAGCTCCGGCCGCCCTCTGGCGGGATAGTCCCGAATGCCGGATACAATAGCTCCGGCCGCCCTCTGGCGGGATAGTCCCGAATGTCAGCTACAATAGCTCCGGCCGCCCTCTGGCGGGATATTCCCGAATGTCAGATACAATAGCTCCGGCCACCCTCTGGCGGGATAGTCCCGAATGTCGGATACAATAGCTCCGGCCACCCTCTGGCGGGATAGTCCCGAATGTCAGCTACAATAGCTCCGGCCGCCCTCCGGCGGGATATTCCCGAATGTCAGATACAATAGCTCCGGCCGCCCTCTGGCAGGATAGTCCCGAATGCCGGATACAATAGCTCCGGCCGCCCTCTGGCGGGATAGTCCCGAATGTCGGATACAATAGCTCCGGCCGCCCTCTGGCGGATAGTCCCGAATGTCAGATACAATAGCTCCGGCCGCCCTCTGGCGGGATAGTCCCGAATGTCAGATACAATAGCTCCGGCCGCCCTCTGGAGGGATAGTCCCGAATGTCAGATACAATAGCTCCGGCCGCCCTCTGGCGGGATAGTCCTGAATGTCAGCTACAATAGCTCCGGCCGCCCTCTGGCGGGATATTCCCGAATGTCAGATACAATAGCTCCGGCCGCCCTCTGGCGGGATAGTCCCGAATGTCGGATACAATAGCTCCGGCCGCCCTCTGGCGGGATAGTCCCGAATGTCGGATACAATAGCTCCGGCCGCCCTCTGGCGGGATAGTCCCGAATGTCAGATACAATAGCTCCGGCCGCCCTCTGGAGGGATAGTCCCGAATGTCAGATACAATAGCTCCGGCCGCCCTCTGGCGGGATAGTCCTGAATGTCAGCTACAATAGCTCCGGCCGCCCTCTGGCGGGATATTCCCGAATGTCAGATACAATAGCTCCGGCCGCCCTCTGGCGGGATAGTCCCAAATGTCGGATACAATAGCTCCGGCCGCCCTCTGGCGGGATAGTCCCGAATGTCGGATACAATAGCTCCGGCCGCCCTCTGGCGGGATAGTCCCGAATGTCGGATACAATAGCTCCGGCCGCCCTCTGGCAGGATAGTCCCGAATGTCGGATACAATAGCTCCGGCCGCCCTCTGGAGGGATAGTCCTGAATGTCGCATACAATAGCTCCGGCCGCCCTCTGGCGGGATAGTCCCGAATGTCGGATATAATAGCTCCGGCCGCCCTCTGGAGGGATAGTCGTGAATGTCGGATACAATAGCTCCGGCCGCCCTCTGGCGGAATAGTCCTGAATGTCAGATACAATAGCTCCGGCCGTCCTCTGGCGGGATAGTCCCGAATGTCGGATACAATAGCTCCGGCCGCCCTCTGGAGGGATAGTCCTGAATGTCGGATACAATAGCTCCGGCCGCCCTCTGGCGGGATAGTCCCGAATGTCAGATACAATAGCTCCGGCCGTCCTCCGGCGGGATAGTCCTGAATGCCGGATACAATAGCTCCGGCCGCCCTCTGGCGGGATAGTCCCGAATGTCGGATACAATAGCTCCGGCCACCACAGTGTGTGTCCCTTCGGCCCTTTAGGAGTTCTTCACAAACAGGTAAAAACAGTCAAAAGAGAAAAATAACTCATCACCCATTTAAATCAGAGAAGTGGTTGCTGCGTTACTTAACTGGTGGCCTGTGGTCCGAATGCGGACCTCGACACCAGATTTCCGGACCCCTGCCTGACAGGCCTGCCTCTGTGTTGCTGTTCTCAGATCTGCCCCCATGCTCAGTGATGTCGTGCTTAGACTCCCTTCCAGTGTCATGGCTCCCTAGCACCTAACATTGCAATATGAAGTACTGCAGGGGCGGGAAGTGGCATTGCAAGGTACACACAAACATTGTTTATCTGTCTCTTTGCCCCATCCAATCCTTCCCCCCCGCCCCAGCCCATTTTGGGGACTAGGACCACATTGGTGACCTCAAGTCATGGATTGACCATCATCTTCCCATCTGTTTCCTGCAACTAGTTTTTGGTATCATATCTGAAAATGGCAGTAGGTCCTTCATGGCTGTGTAAACTCTAGGGAATTTTGATGGGTGCCTTGAGTAGGGGGCGTCATTAATACCTACAGTCAATGTGGAAAGGGCTGGGTGCCAGAGTTTGGACAATTGAAGCCTAGGAACATGTTGGTGATTTCAGGCCATGGAATGACCATAAATCTCAGAGCAACTACCTGGTGGTGGAAGGGTGCCGGACTAAATGTCATACACTATCATATCGAGAAAATGTCCATCATGGCTGTATAGGCGGCCCAGGCAATTTTGATGGCTGCCCTGGGTGGGGTTGTTGTTCCTACAAGGAAATGACAGAACTTAAGGGGGAGCAGAAAAATGAGGACATGTGTTCAGTCAGTATGTTTGGGCAGAATAGAGAAGGGTTCAGTGCTTAAGTTTGGGGCCTAGGACCACATTGGTGACCTCAAGTCATGGATTGAACATCATAGGCTTATCTTCCCTTCAACTACATTTCGGTGGAAGGGCTTTGGACTAAACATCATTCACTATTAGAGATGAGCGAACTTTTGAAAATTTCGATTCGACTGATTCGCCGAATTTTCCGACAAAAATCGATTCGACCCGAATTTATTCGCGACGAATCGCTATTATAAATGCCTATTTCTGAGCTTCCTAGAGCCTCAATAGGGTTGTAAACCATTCTGCCTTGCTGTAACACGCATAGGATGCGTGCTGGGTTACTGAAATAATACTGTAAATAATTAGGACATGCAGATCAGAGGCATCGCTATTAGAATCGCAGAGCGGCACAATTACAGAGAGTTGAGGTGGCATCACTATGAGGGGCCCCTATATTGCCTGAAAAACACACCCTGGCAGCGGCAGGAGCCCAAACATTGGATTTGGCTCAAAGAGACATTGGAGTTGGCAGCAGGAGCAGCAGGAGCCCAAAAATTGGCTGAATGACACCCTGGAGTTGCAAGCTGCAGCAGCAGGAGCCCAAACATAGCTTGAAAGAGACACTGGAGTTGGCAGCAGGAGCCCAAAAATTGGATGAATCACACCCTGGAGTTGCAAGCAGCAGCAGCAGGAGCCCAAACATTGCTTTAAAGAGACACTGGAGTTGGCAGCAGCAGGAGCCCAGAAATTGACTGACACACCCTGGAGTTGGCAGCAGCAGCAGGAACCTAGAAATTGGCTGGAAGGCACCCTGAAGTTGGCAGCAGCAGGAGCACATACATTAGCTGGAAGGCACACCCTGGAGTTGGCAGCAGCATAAGCAGGAGCCCAAACATTGATTGAAAGACACCCTGGAGTTGGCAGCAGCAGCAGCAGGAGGCCAAAAATTGGCTGAGAGAGACACTGGAGTTGGCAGCAGGAGCCCAAAAATTGGATGAATCACACCCTGGAGTTGCAAGCAGCAGCAGGAGCCCAAACATTGGCTGAGAGAGACACTGGAGTTGGCAGCAGGAGCCCAATAATTGACTGACACACCCTGGAGTTGGCAGCAGCAGCAGGAACCTAGAAATTGGCTGGAAGGCACCCTGAAGTTGGCAGCAGCAGGAGCACATACATTAGCTGGAAGGCACACCCTGGAGTTGGCAGCAGCATAAGCAGGAGCCCAAACATTGCTTGAAAGACACCCTGGAGTTGGCAGCAGCAGCAGCAGGAGGCCAAAAATTGGCTGAGAGAGACACTGGAGTTGGCAGCAGGAGCCCAAAAATTGGATGAATCACACCCTGGAGTTGCAAGCAGCAGCAGGAGCCCAAACATTGGCTGAAAGAGACACTGGAGTTGGCAGCAGGATCCCAAAAATTGGATGAATCACACCCTGGAGTTGCAAGCAGCAGCCCAAACATTGCTTTAAAGAGACACTGGAGTTGGCAGCAGGAGCCCAAAAATTGGATGAATCACACCCTGGAGTTGCAAGCAGCAGCAGGAGCCCAAACATTGGCTGAAAGAGACACTGGAGTTGGCAGCAGGAGCCCAAAAATTGGATGAATCACACCCTGGAGTTGCAAGCAGCAGCAGCCCAACATTGGCTGAAAGGCACACCCTGAAGTTGGCATCAGCAGGAGGCCAAAAATTGGTTGGAAGGCACACCCTGAAGTTGGCATCAGCAGGAGCCCAAAAATTGGCCTAAAGACATAAATATGTTTTGCACCATTTGGAAAGTGTAAAACGTGGCACCATGCTGAATCTAGTCGCATGCATCAGGCATTGGTGGGTGGAAATCCTGGCTGATCCATCCCTGATTCATTTTGACAAAGGTGAGTCTCTCCACATTTTTAGTTGACAGACGAGTTCTCCTCGCCATAACTATGGCCCCCGCCGCACTAAACACCCGCTCAGATGGCACGCTACTTGCCGGGCAGGACAGCTTTTCCAGGGCAAACTCTGCTAGTTGCGGCCACAAATCAAGTTTGGCTGCCCAGAAGTCCAGCGGATCCTCAAGGTGTGTTGGCATGGTCATGTCAAGGTATGTATTTATTATTCCAAAAACACAGAGCAATCAATGATAAAACAACACACTTTAGGTCAGCTTTAACTCTTAAAACATTATATAAAAAAGTCCAAGCTTCTGGGGTGGTTCCCCAATCTGAGAGTATCCTCTAAGGCCAAGGATTTTAGTGACCTTCTATCACAGGGATGTTCAAAACACTGTAGCAAATTCCACCACGTGTCTATAACAGCAAATTGCTGATGAGAATCTGGTGCCCACCACCTCCTTCAAAATACTCTTACCAGATAATAATAAGCTTTAGTGCCTTATTAAAAATCCTCCATGTTTTATTCCTCTCTTATTGGATAGGAGAGCCGGTTAAATATTCTGGTCCCCGCTTTAACAGGTGGAGGTGTGCTTGAATGCCTTATTAGATCCTCAATATTCCATTCCTCTCTTGTTATTAACAGAGCCGATTTGGTATTCTTATCCCACTTTGGCTTTTGAAATTGTCCCAGATTGGACAAACCACATAGAAAGGAAAAACAAAATAGAAAAATCTAGCGTAATATCGTTTTAATCATGTGCACTGGTTAAGTTAAAAATGCACTCACATAAAAACAATATATATCAAGTATTTAGGAGACGCCAGGCAAGATTCTCACCAAACCCTCAATATGTCTAGACCGATTGATGTCTCAAAGGGAGGGAGGGGAAGTGAAGTATCCCTGGAGTGTAGCTTGCCCGCGTACTGATAAGATCCGTCCGCCGCCGTCAACGCGTTTCATTGGTAACCAACTTTCTCAAGGTATGACATGACCTGCTGGTTGAGGTCCTGCTCCAGGTCTTCCTGCTGCTCATGAGTAGCCTCACTATGCGGGTGTAGAAAGCTACTCATTAGCGACTGAAGACTGAGGCTGCTGCTGATGGAGCTGCTGCTGCTGCTCCTGCCAACCCCCCCCCCAGCAGCCATGGCAGTGGAAGGTGAGCGCAGAGGTCCCCTCGAGTCAGACCTGCAAGAGTATGGGCCATGGCGCAGATAGGCATCGGCCAACTGCCTACGTAGAATGTCTTTGTAGTAGTTCAGTTTGTCCTCCCTCTCGGCGGGTTTAAAAAATGCCCCCATTTTGTGCCGGAAGCGAGAGTCCAATAAGGTGGACAGCCAGAAGTCATCCCGCCGACAAATGGAAACAATTCTGGGGTCACTACGCAAGCACGTGAGCATGCTTCCTGCCATTTGCGCAAGTGACTCGGATGGACTACCTGTCTCCATCTCCACTGCATACTGCCACGATGTGTCCAGGTCCTCTGTCTCGCCTTCCTCAAAACCCTCTAGCTCCTCTGGCTGCTCCTGCTCCTCCTCTCCTGTCCGCTGACTAGATAAACCAGCCATTTCGCCAAGCCTAAACTGTGCTTCACTGTGCCCCTCCTCCTCCTCTTCCTCCTCCTCCTCCTCCAGTTCAGCTCCAACGGGGTTCATGTGGCCGTAAGATGTAGACGCTATGTCTCCAGTGCCCTGACCAGCCATGGTTTCCAACATGTTCTGTAGTACATGAAGTAGTGGAATCACGTCATTCATCCTGTAATCCTGCCGACTGACAAATAAAGTGGCTTCCTCAAAGGGCCTGAGCAAACGGCAGGTGTCACGTATGAGCTGCCACTGGTTGACATTGAAGTTACACAGGGGAGTCCCCCTATCCGCTTGGATCATCAGGAAATCCGTGATGGCTTTTCTCTGTTCATATAATCGGTCCAACATGTGAAGGGTAGAATTCCAACGGGTGGAAACATCGCAAATCAGACTATGTTGGGGGATACCGTTCTGACGCTGTAGCTCAAGAAGGGTGTGTTTGGCGGTGTATGAGTGGCTGAAGTGCATGCAAAGTTTCCTTGAAGTTGTTAGGATGTCTTGCAGATGGGGGGAACACTTCAGAAACCGCTTGACAACCAGATTGAAGACGTGAGCCATGCAGGGGGCATGGGTCAGCCTTCCTTGGCGCAGCGCAGACAAAATGTTCTTCCCATTGTCGGTAACCATGATTCCCATTTTAAGTTTTCTTGGAGTAAGCCATGTTTGGATTTCCTGATGAATAAATTTAAGCAGTTCCTCCCCTGTGTGACTCCGTTCGCCAAGACAAACCATGTGAAGCACTGCGTGACACCTTCGTGCCCTGCACACATGGTAGACTGGAGGGGCACTGAGACTTGAGCCTACAGTGGAGGGTGAGGAGATGGCGGAGGATGAGGAGGCCGAGTCGCACGGTGTCACAGGCCCAACGTGCAGGGAACGCGGAGGCCGAAGCTGCGTGACCTGTCCAAGTTGCTGCTGCAAAGGGACCACATTCACCCAGTGGGCCGTAAACGACATGTACTGTCCCTGACCGTAGTTACAGCTCCAGACGTCGGCACTGCCATGCACTTTGCTACACACCGACAGGCTCAAGGACTGGCCCACCTTCTGTTCAACAAAAGTGTGCAGCGCTGGTACTGCCTTCTTGGCAAAGAAATGACGGCTTGGGACTCTCCACCTCGGCTCGGCACAAGCCATCAGTTCTCTGAAAGGTGCAGAGTCCACCACCTGAAAAGGGAGCGACTGCAGCACCAGCAACTTGGACAGGAGCACATTCAGCTTCTGCGCCGTAGGATGAGTGGGCGCATACTGCTGTCTCTTGGACATGGCTTCGCTGATGGATTGCTGGCGGGATGCATGACTTGGAGGAGGAGGAGCAGGAGCGACAGAGAATGGGTATGACGCACAGCTGCCTTCGGCTGAGGTGCTGGAGCCTTGGCTGGCAGAAATTGGGAGCGGCGTGCCACTTGGTGAGGAAGCAGACTGGATCACCCCTTGGGAGCCTCGGTTCTCCCAGGTCGCTTTATGGTGACGCATCATATGTTGACGCAGGGCCGTGGTGCCAACATTTGGGCTCTGGCCACGCTTCACCTTCTGCCTACATATCTTGCATGTGGCCATGTTACCCTTCTGCGGATGCTTGAGGAAAAACTGCCACACTGCCGAGTAGCTACTTTTCCCACCAACAGGCCTCACTGATTCGCTGCTATTGTCGCCAACTCCAGGAACCCCTGCCCCACTACCTCCCGATAAGGTAGCCTGCCGCGCAGCAGGTGCTCTACCCCGGCCCCAGCCCCGTTTGGCTCCAGACTTTACAATTGTGCCCCCATGCTGACATGCTGCTAACACCTTGCTGCCTCAGCTGCTGACTCTGGGGCAACCTGCGCCCCTCTTCTCCTGATGATGACGATGAAGCCCCTTCATCACCCGGCTCCCAAGTGCGATCGGCTTCATCATCATCATCATCATCACCGAGTTGTGGCTGTACGTCACTGATGTTCTCGGTTTCCTCAACAGTGTCTGGCGCAGAAGCTGGAAATCTCGCAACACCCACGACACTGTCCACATCACTATTTGTCTGCCGAGCTAAAGAAACCACCTCCATTTCATGGCTGGGCAGTAGCTGCTGACTGTCCTCTATCTGATGGATATCAGGTTACGTCGCTGGGGGAGGGAACGGCGTAGGACAGAGGCAATGGGAGGACAGGGACTGCTCTCGGGGCATGCCAGCTCAGGGTTGTGTCAGAGGAACCTACCGACCCTAGACTGGGGGTCTCAGACGTAACTTGTGATGATGTTGATGAGCGCGTTAACCAATCTACCACGGCAGTTACTGGTGGAGACACGGCCGCTAGCAGATACTGGCAGATCAGGTCTCTCACGTTGACTCCTGCTGCCACTCGCCCCTAGTCTGCTGCGACCTCTGCCTGCTGAATCTTGGCCTCTGCCACTCCTCTTTGAACATCCTGGCACTTGTCTGCCTGACATTTTTATGTATTTGCTTATTTAGTATAAACAGATAGGGTGCAAGGTGCAGCTTTGGGGTGCCCTGCGGCCTGGTTAATTGAAAGCAGTCAAAAAGGAAGTGCAAACTGAAGTAGCTTAATAAAGCAGCTGATGCTGATCAACGCTTATGTTGTATAACAGATAGGGTGCAAGGTGCAGCTTTGGGGTGCCCTGCGGCCTGGTTTATTGAAAGAAGTCGAAAACAAGTGCAAACTGAAGTAGCTTAATAAAGCAGCTGATGCTGATCAACGCTTATGTTGTATACCAGATAGGGTTCAAGGTGCAGCTTTGGGGTGCCCTGCGGCCTGGTTTGTTAAAAGCAGTCAAAAACAAGTGCAAACTGAAGTAGCTTAATAAAGCAGCTGATGCTGATCAACGCTTATGTTGTATAACAGATAGGGTGCAAGGTGCAGCTTTGGGGTGCCCTGCGGCCTGGTTTATTGAAAGAAGTCAAAAACAAGTGCAAACTGAAGTAGCTTAATAAAGCAGCTGATGCTGATCAACGCTTATGTTGTATAACAGATAGGGTGCAGCTTTGGGGTGCCCTGCGGCCTGGTTTATTGAAAGAAGTCAAAAACAAGTGCAAACTGAAGTAGCTTAATAAAGCAGCTAATGCTGATCAACGCTTATGTTGTATAACAGATAGGGTGCAAGGTGCAGCTTTGGGGTGCCCTGCGGCCTGGTTTATTGAAAGCAGACAAAAAGGAAGTGCAAACTGAAGTAGCTTAATAAAGCAGATGATGCTGATCAATGCTTATGTTGTATACCAGATAGGGTGCAAGGTGCAGCTTTGGGGTGCCCTGCGGCCTGGTTTATTAAAAGCAGTCAAAAACAAGTGCAAACTGAAGTAGCTTAATAAAGCAGCTGATGCTGATCAACGCTTATGTTGTATAACAGATAGAGTTCAAGGTGCAGAGCAGTCAAAAAGGAAGTGCAAACTGAAGTAGCTTAATAAAGCAGCTGATGCTGATCAACGCTTATGTTGTATAAAAGATAGGGTGCAAGGTGCAGCTTTGGGGTGCCCTGCGGCCTGGTTTATTGAAAGAAGTCGAAAACAAGTGCAAACTGAAGTAGCTTAATAAAGCAGCTGATGCTGATCAACGCTTATGTTGTATACCAGATAGGGTTCAAGGTGCAGCTTTGGGGTGCCCTGCGGCCTGGTTTATTAAAAGCAGTCAAAAACAAGTGCAAACTGAAGTAGCTTAATAAAGCAGCTAATGCTGATCAACGCTTATGTTGTATAACAGATAGGGTGCAAGGTGCAGCTTTGGGGTGCCCTGCGGCCTGGTTAATTGAAAGCAGTCAAAAAGGAAGTGCAAACTGAAGTAGCTTAATAAAGCAGCTGATGCTGATCAACGCTTATGTTGTATATTAGATAGGGTGCAAGGTGCAGCTTTGGGGTGCCCTGCGGCCGGGTTTATTAAAAGCAGTCAAAAACAAGTGCAAACTGAAGTAGCTTAATAAAGCAGCTGATGCTGATCAACGCTTATGTTGTATAACAGATAGGGTTCAAGGTGCAGCTTTGGGGTGCCCTGCTGCCTGGTTTATTGAAAGAAGTCAAAAACAAGTGCAAACTGAAGTAGCTTAATAAAGCAGCTGATGCTGATCAACGCTTATGTTGTATAACAGATAGGGTGCAGCTTTGGGGTGCCCTGCGGCCTGGTTTATTGACAGAAGTCAAAAACAAGTGCAAACTGAAGTAGCTTAATAAAGCAGCTAATGCTGATCAACGCTTATGTTGTATAACAGATAGGGTTCAAGGTGCAGCTTTGGGGTGCCCTGCGGCCGGGTTTATTAAAAGCAGTCAAAAACAAGTGCAAACTGTAGTAGCTTAATAAAGCAGCTGATGCTGATCAACGCTTATGTTGTATAACAGATAGAGTTCAAGGTGCAGCCTTGGGGTGCCCTGCAGCCTGGTTTATTAAAAGCAGTCAAAAACAAGTGCAAACTGAAGTAGCTTAATAAAGCAGCTATAGCTGATCAACGCTTATGTTGTATAACAGATAGGGTGCAAGGTGCAGCTTTGGGGTGCCCTGCGGCCTGGTTTATTGAAAGAAGTCAAAAACAAATGCAAACTGAAGTAGCTTAATAAAGCAGCTGATGCTGATCAACGCTTATGTTGTATAACAGATAGGGTTCAAGGTGCAGCTTTGGGGTGCCCTGCGGCCTGGTTTACTAAAAGCAGTCAAAAACAAGTGCAAACTGAAGTAGCTTAATAAAGCAGCTGATGCTGATCAACGCTTATGTTGTATAACAGATAGGGTTCAAGGTGCAGCTTTGGGGTGCCCTGCGGCCTTGTTTATTAAAAGCAGTCAAAAACAAGTGCAAACTGAAGTAGCTTAATAAAGCAGCTGATGCTGATCAACGCTTATGTTGTATAACAGATAGGGTTCAAGGTGCAGCTTTGGGGTGCCCTGCGGCCTGGTTTATTGAAAGAAGTCAAAAACAAGTGCAAACTGAAGTAGCTTAATAAAGCAGCTGATGCTGATCAACGCTTATGTTGTATACCAGATAGGGTTCAAGGTGCAGCTTTGGGGGCCCTGCGGCCTGGTTTATTAAAAGCAGTCAAAAACAAGTGCAAACTGAAGTAGCTTAATAAAGCAGCTAATGCTGATCAACGCTTATGTTGTATAACAGATAGGGTTCAAGGTGCAGCTTTGGGGTGCCCTGCGGCCTGGTTTATTAAAAGCAGTCAAAAACAAGTGTAAATTGAAGAAGCTTAGTAAAGCAGCTGATGCTGATCAACGCTTATGTTCCATAACAGATAGGGTGCAAGGTGCAGCTTTGGGGTGCCCTGCGGCCTGGTTTATTGAAAGAAGTCAAAAACAAGTGCAAACTGAAGTAGCTTAATAAAGCAGCTGATGCTGATCAACGCTTATGTTGTATAACAGATAGGGTGCAGCTTTGGGGTGCCCTGCGGCCTGGTTTATTGAAAGAAGTCAAAAACAAGTGCAAACTGAAGTAGCTTAATAAAGCAGCTAATGCTGATCAACGCTTATGTTGTATAACAGATAGGGTGCAAGGTGCAGCTTTGGGGTGCCCTGCGGCCTGGTTTATTGAAAGCAGACAAAAAGGAAGTGCAAACTGAAGTAGCTTAATAAAGCAGATGATGCTGATCAATGCTTATGTTGTATACCAGATAGGGTGCAAGGTGCAGCTTTGGGGTGCCCTGCGGCCTGGTTTATTAAAAGCAGTCAAAAACAAGTGCAAACTGAAGTAGCTTAATAAAGCAGCTGATGCTGATCAACGCTTATGTTGTATAACAGATAGAGTTCAAGGTGCAGAGCAGTCAAAAAGGAAGTGCAAACTGAAGTAGCTTAATAAAGCAGCTGATGCTGATCAACGCTTATGTTGTATAAAAGATAGGGTGCAAGGTGCAGCTTTGGGGTGCCCTGCGGCCTGGTTTATTGAAAGAAGTCGAAAACAAGTGCAAACTGAAGTAGCTTAATAAAGCAGCTGATGCTGATCAACGCTTATGTTGTATACCAGATAGGGTTCAAGGTGCAGCTTTGGGGTGCCCTGCGGCCTGGTTTATTAAAAGCAGTCAAAAACAAGTGCAAACTGAAGTAGCTTAATAAAGCAGCTAATGCTGATCAACGCTTATGTTGTATAACAGATAGGGTGCAAGGTGCAGCTTTGGGGTGCCCTGCGGCCTGGTTAATTGAAAGCAGTCAAAAAGGAAGTGCAAACTGAAGTAGCTTAATAAAGCAGCTGATGCTGATCAACGCTTATGTTGTATATTAGATAGGGTGCAAGGTGCAGCTTTGGGGTGCCCTGCGGCCGGGTTTATTAAAAGCAGTCAAAAACAAGTGCAAACTGAAGTAGCTTAATAAAGCAGCTGATGCTGATCAACGCTTATGTTGTATAACAGATAGGGTTCAAGGTGCAGCTTTGGGGTGCCCTGCTGCCTGGTTTATTGAAAGAAGTCAAAAACAAGTGCAAACTGAAGTAGCTTAATAAAGCAGCTGATGCTGATCAACGCTTATGTTGTATAACAGATAGGGTGCAGCTTTGGGGTGCCCTGCGGCCTGGTTTATTGACAGAAGTCAAAAACAAGTGCAAACTGAAGTAGCTTAATAAAGCAGCTAATGCTGATCAACGCTTATGTTGTATAACAGATAGGGTTCAAGGTGCAGCTTTGGGGTGCCCTGCGGCCGGGTTTATTAAAAGCAGTCAAAAACAAGTGCAAACTGTAGTAGCTTAATAAAGCAGCTGATGCTGATCAACGCTTATGTTGTATAACAGATAGAGTTCAAGGTGCAGCCTTGGGGTGCCCTGCAGCCTGGTTTATTAAAAGCAGTCAAAAACAAGTGCAAACTGAAGTAGCTTAATAAAGCAGCTATAGCTGATCAACGCTTATGTTGTATAACAGATAGGGTGCAAGGTGCAGCTTTGGGGTGCCCTGCGGCCTGGTTTATTGAAAGAAGTCAAAAACAAATGCAAACTGAAGTAGCTTAATAAAGCAGCTGATGCTGATCAACGCTTATGTTGTATAACAGATAGGGTTCAAGGTGCAGCTTTGGGGTGCCCTGCGGCCTGGTTTACTAAAAGCAGTCAAAAACAAGTGCAAACTGAAGTAGCTTAATAAAGCAGCTGATGCTGATCAACGCTTATGTTGTATAACAGATAGGGTTCAAGGTGCAGCTTTGGGGTGCCCTGCGGCCTTGTTTATTAAAAGCAGTCAAAAACAAGTGCAAACTGAAGTAGCTTAATAAAGCAGCTGATGCTGATCAACGCTTATGTTGTATAACAGATAGGGTTCAAGGTGCAGCTTTGGGGTGCCCTGCGGCCTGGTTTATTGAAAGAAGTCAAAAACAAGTGCAAACTGAAGTAGCTTAATAAAGCAGCTGATGCTGATCAACGCTTATGTTGTATACCAGATAGGGTTCAAGGTGCAGCTTTGGGGGCCCTGCGGCCTGGTTTATTAAAAGCAGTCAAAGACAAGTGCAAACTGAAGTAGCTTAATAAAGCAGCTAATGCTGATCAACGCTTATGTTGTATAACAGATAGGGTTCAAGGTGCAGCTTTGGGGTGCCCTGCGGCCTGGTTTATTAAAAGCAGTCAAAAACAAGTGTAAATTGAAGAAGCTTAGTAAAGCAGCTGATGCTGATCAACGCTTATGTTCCATAACAGATAGGGTGCAAGGTGCAGCTTTGGGGTGCCCTGTGGCCTGGTTTATTAAAAGCAGTCAAAAACAAGTGCAAACTGAAGTAGCTTAGTAAAGCAGCTGATGCTGATCAACGCTTATGTTGTATAACAGATAGGGTTAAAATAGCATGTGCCTTGGGATGCCCGTGTGGCCTGGTATATTTTAAGCTGAACAGAAACTTTTGACACTAATCCAAGTATGAGAAATGCTTTTGCATAACAGATAGGGTTAAAATAGCATGTGCCTTGGGATGCCCGTGTGGCCTGGTATATTTTAAGCTGAACAGAAACTTTTGACACTAATCCAAGTATGAGAAATGCTTTTGCATAACAGATAGGGTTAAAATAGCATGTGCCTTGGGATGCCCATGTGGCCTGGTATATTTTAAGCTGAACAAAAAGTAACAATAATCCAAGTATGAGAAATGCTTTAGCTTAACAGATAGGGTTAAAATAGCATGTGCCTTGGGATGCCCGTGTGGCCTGGTATATTTTAAGCTGAACAAAAAGTAACAATAATCCAAGTATGAGAAATGCTTGTGCTTAACAAATAGGGTTAAATAGCATGTGCCTTGGGATTCACATGTGGTCTGGTATATTTTAAGATGAACAGAAACTTTTGACACTAATCCAAGTATGAGAAATGCTTTTGCATAACAGATAGGGTTAAAATAGCATGTGCCTTGGGATGCCCGTGTGGCCTGGTATATTTTAAGCTGAACAAAAAGTAACAATTATCCAAGTATGAGAAATGCTTGTGCTTAACAAATAGGGTTAAATAGCATGTGCCTTGGGATGCCCGTGTGGCCTGGTATATTTTAAGCTTAACAAAAAGTAACAATAATCCAAGTATGAGAAATGCTTTTGTTTAACAGATAGGGTTAAAATAGCATGTGCCTTGGGATGCCCGTGTGGCCTGGTATATTCCAAGCTGAACAAAAAGTAACAATAATCCAAGTATGAGAAATGCTTTAGCTTAACATATAGGGTTAATTAGCATGTGCCTTGGGATGCCCGTGTGGCCTAGTATATTTCAAGCTGAACAATAAGTAACAATAATCCAAGTATGATAAATGCTTGTGCTTAACAAATAGGGTTAAATAGCATGTGCCTTGGGATGCCAGTGTGGTGTAATGTATTTTAAGCTGAACAAAAAGTATTAACAATAATCCAAGTATGAGAAATGCTTTTGTTTAACAGATAGGGTTAAATAGCATTTGCCTTGGGATGCCAGTGTGGCGCAATGTATTTTAAGCTGAGCAGAAACTTTTAACACTAATCCAAGCATGTGCCTTGGGATGCCAGTGTGGCGTAATGTATTTTAAGCTGAACAAAAAGTATTAACAATAATCCAAGTATGAGAAATGCTTTTGTTTAACAGATAGGGTTAAATAGCATGTGCCTTGGGATGCCAGTGTGGCGTAATGTATTTTAAGCTGAACAAAAAGTATTAACAATAATCCAAGTATGAGAAATGCTTTTGTTTAACAGATAGGGTTAAATAGCATGTGCCTTGGGATGCCAGTGTGGCGTAATGTATTTTAAGCTGAGCAGAAACTTTTAACACTAATCCAAGTATGAGAAATAATTTTGACCTTCTTTACAGCGCCATACTTTGAAAAAAAATCCTTAATTTCATGCCGATCAATCCAAAGGTCAATGCCCCCAACAAAAATAGTGTTCGGCATAAGTTTTCCTTCTGGAAGGACGTAACCTTTAGTTTACATGGTTGTGGTAGGTTATATTACAAATTGGGATACCCCAGGCAGCAGTGTCATTGAAAGAGACAGATTGTAATGCAGACCATACGCAAGCAGAGAAACTCAGGCTGCAACAGGCCTCTTTAGTTTACATGGTTGGGGTAGGTTATCTTACAAATTGGGATACCCCACTGTATATGAAACCGAATATAATGCACACCCAAAAGTGGACAATCAGCCTCCAAGAGGCCTGCTTAGTTTAAATAAGAGAGCTGCTTAGCTTAAATAAGAGAGCTGCTTAGTGTAAATAAGAGGCCTGCTTAGTTTAAATAAGAGAGCTGCTTAGTGTAAATAAGAGAGGTAGGTTATGTTATGTTACAGAATGGGATACCCACAAGCAGGCTTTAGAACAGTATATATGCACAGCAACAGTGGATAAGCAGGCTCCAACAGGCCAAATTACTTTAAATAAGTGTGTAGCTTAGTGAAGATCAAGAGGGGTATGGTATGTTATAGAGTGGGATACCCCCAAGCAGGCTTTAGAACAGTATATATGCACAGCAACAGTGGATAAGCAGGCTCCAACAGGCCAAATTACTTTAAATAAGTGTGCAGCTTAGTGAAGATCAAGAGGGGTATGGTATGTTATAGAGTGGGATACCCCCAAGCAGGCTTTAGAACAGTATATATGCACAGCAACAGTGGATAAGCAGCCTGCAACAGGCCAAATTTCTTTAAATAAGTGTGCAGCTTAGAGGAAATACAGAGGCTAATGGGATGTTACAAAATGGGATGCCCCCACAGCAGACTTGAGATCAGTATATATGCACAGTAAAAGTGTCTAAGCAGGCTGCAACAGGCCAAATTACTTTAAATTAGTGTGCAGCTTAGAGGAAATACAGAGGCTAATGGGATGTTACGGAATGGGATACCCCCAAGCAGGCTTTAGAACAGTATATATGCACAGAAAAAGTGTCTAAGCAGGCTCCAACAGGCCAAATTACTTTAAATAAGTGTGCAGCTTAGAGGAAATACAGAGGCTAATGGGATGTTACGGAATGGGATACCCCCAAGCAGGCTTTAGAACAGTATATATGCACAGAAAAAGTGTCTAAGCAGGCTGCAACAGGCCAAATTACTTTAAATAAGTGTGCAGCTTAGAGGAAATACAGAGGCTAATGGGATGTTACAGAATGGGATACCCCCAAGCAGGCTTTAGAACAGTATATATGCACAGAAAAAGTGTCTAAGCAGGCTGCAACAGGCCAAATTACTTTAAATAAGTGTGCAGCTTAGAGGAAATACAGAGGCTAATGGGATGTTACAGAATGGGATACCCCCAAGCAAGCTTTAGAACAGTATATATGCACAGAAAAAGTGTCTAAGCAGGCTGCAACAGGCCAAATTACTTTAAATAAGTGTGCAGCTTAGAGGAAATACAGAGGCTAATGGGATGTTACAAAATGGGATGCCCCCACAGCAGACCTGAGATCAATATATGCACAGTAAAAGTGTCTAAGCAGGCTGCAACAGGCCAAATTACTTTAAATAAGTGTGCAGCTTAGGGGAAATACAGAGGCTAATGGGATGCTACAGAATGGGATACCCCCACAGCAGACCTGAGATCAGTATATATGCACAGAAAAAGTGTCTAAGCAGGCTGCAACAGGCCAAATTACTTTAAATAAGTGTGCAGCTTAGAGGAAATACAGAGGCTAATGGGATGTTACAGAATGGGATACCCCCAAGCAGGCTTTAGAACAGTATATATGCACAGAAAAAGTGTCTAAGCAGGCTGCAACAGGCCAAATTACTTTAAATAAGTGTGCAGCTTAGAGGAAATACAGAGGCTAATGGGATGTTACAGAATGGGATACCCCCAAGCAAGCTTTAGAACAGTATATATGCACAGAAAAAGTGTCTAAGCAGGCTGCAACAGGCCAAATTACTTTAAATAAGTGTGCAGCTTAGAGGAAATACAGAGGCTAATGGGATGTTACAAAATGGGATGCCCCCACAGCAGACCTGAGATCAATATATGCACAGTAAAAGTGTCTAAGGAGGCTGCAACAGGCCAAATTACTTTAAATAAGTGTGCAGCTTAGAGGAAATACAGAGGCTAATGGGATGCTACAGAATGGGATACCCCCACAGCAGACCTGAGATCAGTATATATGCACAGAAAAAGTGTCTAAGCAGGCTGCAACAGGCCAAATTACTTTAAATAAGTGTGCAGCTTAGAGGAAATACAGAGGCTAATGAGATCTTACAAAATGGTAATGTTCCCACAGCAGACTTGAGATCAGTTCAGTATATATGCACATCAAAAGTGTATAAGCAGCCTGAAACAGCTAACAAAGCCAGTCAGCCAGCCAGTAACACTCAGGCTGGATGAAAAAAAAAAAATCTCCCTGTCACTGCCTCCGATTTTTCCTAACTTTCCCTGCTTCTCGCTGACTTCCTGCCTGTCTCCTGCCTGTCTACTGGCTGTCCCTGGCTGTCCCTGGCTCTCTAACTGTCTCTCCCTGAATACAGCAGTGTCCTGTCTCTCACGAATGCAATAGAGAAATGAACAAAAGCAAGATGGCCGCCGCCTTATATAGCGCTGTGACGTCACCGGGCTTGCTGGCTGCTGCTAGACTGCATGTGACTGCCCCAGCATGCACTGGAGCGGTGTAGATGTCTGGACATGTCCCGTCCGCCATCTTAGAATGCCTGTAATGTAAATGAATGGATGTTAAAGAAAAACTTCGAGCGATCGAAGCACGGGGAAATTCGGATTCGATCCGAATCAAATTTTTCATGAAATTCGGATCAAATCTGGGTTCGTCCGGATCGATTCGCTCATCCCTATTCACTATCATATCTGAAAATGGCAGTAGGTCCTTCATAGCTGTATAGAGCCCAGGGAATCATCTGTTTCCAGCAACTACTTTTCAGTGGAGAGATTTTGGATTATATAGAGTCCAGGGAATTTTGATAGGTGCCATAGGTAGGGGCGTCAATAATACCTACAGTAAATGTGGAAGGGGCTTGGTGCCGGAGTTTGGACAATTGAGGCCTAGGAACATGTTGGTGACTTCAGGCCATGGAATGACCATAAGTCTCAGAGCAACTATCATATCCAGAAAATGTCAGTAGGTCCATCGCGGCTGTATGGGGGCCAGACAATTTTGATGGCTGCCCTGGGTGGGGTCGTCGTTCCTACAAGGAACATAGAGAACTTAAAGAGGAGCAGAAAAATTAGGACATGTGTTCAGTCAGTATGATTGGGCAGAATAGAGAAGGTTTCAGTGATGGAGTTTGTGGTCTAGGACCACATTGGTGACCTCAAGTCATGGATTGACCATCATCATTCCATCTGTTTCCAGCAACTAAATTTTGGTGGAAGGGCTTTGGACTAAACATTATTCACTATCATATCTGAAAATGGCAGTAGGTCCTTCATAGCTGTATAGAGCCCAGGGAATTTTGATGGGTGCCTTAAGTAGGGGGCATCATTAATACCTACAGTCAATGGAAAGGGCTGGGTGCCGGAGTTTGGACAGTTGAGGACTAGGAACATGTTGGTGACTTCAGGCCATGGAATGACGATTAATCTCAGAGCAACTACCTAGTGGTGGAAGGGCATTGGACTAAATGTCATACACTATCATATCGAGAAAATGTCAGTAGGTCCATCATGACTGTATAGGCGGCCCGGATTTTGATGGCTGCCCTAGGTGGGGTCATCGTTCCTACAAGGAAATGAGAGAACTAAAGGAGGAGCAGAAAAATGAGGACGTGTTCAGTCAGATGATTGCGCAGAATAGAGAAGGGTTCAGTGATGGAGTTTGGGGCCTAGGACCATATTGGTGACCTCAAGTCATGGATTAACCATCATCATCATCACCATCATTCCAGCAACTACTTTTCGGTGGAAGGGCTTTGGACTAAACATCATTCACTATCATACTCTAGGTAGGGGGCGTCATTAATACCTACAGTGAATGTGGAAAGGGCTGGGTGCCGGAGTTTGGACAATTGAGGCCTAGGAACTTGTTGGTGACCTCAGACCATGGAATGACCATACAATACAATATCGTGGCAGTATAGGGGGCCAGACAATTTTGATGGCTTCCCTGGGTGGGGTCGTTGTTCCGAAAGGAGGAGCAGAAAAAAGAGGACATGTATGTTTGGGCAGAATAGAGAAGGGTGCAGTGATGGCGTTTGGGGCCTAGGACCACATTGGTGACCTCAAGTCATGGATTGACCATCATCATTCCATCTGTTTCCAGCAACTACATTTTGGGAGAAGGGCTTTGGACTAAACATCATTCACTAATAGAGATGAGCGAACTTTTGAAAATTTCGATTCGACTGATTCGCCGAATTTTCCGACAAAAATCGCTTCGACCCGAATTTATCAGTGAATCACTATCATATCTGAAAATGGCAGTAGGTCCTTCGTAGCTGTATAGAGCCCAGGGAATTTTGATGGGTGACTTGAGTAGGGGGCGTCATTAATACCTACAGTCAATGTGGAAAGGGCTGGGTGCCGGAGTTTGAACAGTTGAGGCCTAGGAACATGTTGGTGGACAGGCGTTGGACTAAATGTCATACACTATCATATCAGAAAATAAAATGTCAGTAGGTCCTTCGTAGCTGTATAGGGTCCAAGGAATATTGATGGGTGCATTAATACCTACAGTAAATGTGGAAAGGGCTTGGTGTTGGAGTTTGGACAATTGAGGTCTAGGAACATGATGGTAACCGCAGGCTATGGAATGACCATAAATCTCTGGACTTTAAGATCCAGGACAACCTGATCTCTGATTACCTGGTACGGATGCATGTGACGGCAACTTCCGTGACACTATGGTCACTCTTTCCATCTGTTTCCAGCAACTTCTCTGTGAAAGGGCATTAGACTAAATGTGACGAAAGCTGTACCTTGTGGCCCCAGCTGATGTCATGGTCACTAAGAAACACCCGGTCCATTATGGGGTCTCGAAAAAAAAAGTGATGATGGCTGATCTGGGTAGCGGCGTCATGAGTACCTACAGAATTACAGAGTAACGAGAGTACTCGAGGAGGAGCAGAAAAAAAAGGGCAGGTGTTGAGTCACCCGTAACTCCCAAAATGAGAAATGGTGGTCCTTGAAAATAGGTTGGGGGACCCCTGGTCTATGGGTTCCGTATATATCGACCCATGAGAAGCAGAGGATTAAGCACATTATAGTTTTGAGATTAGGATTTTGAGAAAACCGACAAAAAGCCTCCGATCATTTACTTCTTCTCCATTTGGCTTGAAACCAAACTATACTCTGGGATATCAATCGGCCTAGGCCAAACTATATTCTGGAGTATAAATCGGTCTAGACCAAACTATACTCTGGGATATAAATCGGCCTAGGCCAAACTTGACTCTGGGATATAAATTGGCCTAGGCCAAACTATACTCTGGGGTATAAATCAGTCTAGACCAAACTATACTCTGGGGTATAAATTGGTCAAGGCCAAACTATACTCTGGGATGTAAATTGGCCTGGGCCAAACTATTGTCCGGGGTATAAATTGTCCTAGGCCAAACTTTACTCCGAGGTATAAATTGGGGTATAAATTGGCTTAGGCCAAACTATACTCTGGGTTATAAATTGTCTCTGGGGTATAAATTGGCTTAGGCTAAACTATACTCTGGGATATAACTTGGCCTAGGCCAAAGTAAACTCTGGGATATAAATTGGCTTAGGCCAAACTATACTCTGGGGTATAAATAGTCCTAGGTGTAACTATACCCCTCCAGGCTAAACTTTACACTTGTGTTGAAAGCTGTAGCTCGTGGCCTCAGCTGATGTCATGGTCACTATGAATCACCCGGTCCATCCTGACTGTATAGGGTCCTGAAAAAAAAAAATTGATGGTTGATCTGGGTAGGGGCGTCATGAGTGCCTACAGAGTAACAAGAGTACTGGTGGAGTAGCAGAAAATAAAGGGAAAGGGTTATGGTGTAGCAGGCCAAATTAACCCTGTCCCAGACTGAACCCGGGTATAGTTTGGCCAAGGCCACAGTATACTCCGGGGTATAAATCGGCCTAGGCCAAACTATATACTGAGGTATAAATTGGCTTAGGCCAAACTATATCCCTCCAGGCCAAACTATACCCCTGGGTATAAATTAGCTTTGGCCGAACTATACCCCTCCAGGCCAAACTATACCCGAGGTTTAAATTGGCTTAGGCCAAACTGTACTCTGGGCTATAAATTGTCAAACACTGTTGTGACCAAAGCTGTACCTCGTGGTCCCAGCTGATGTCATGGTCACAATGAATCACCCGGTCCATTGTGACTGTATAGGGTATATGTAGGGGCATCATGAGTACCTACAGAGTAACGAGAGTACTGGGAGAGGAGCAGAAAATAAAGGGAAAGAGTTCTGGTGTAGCAGGCCAAATTAACCCTGTCCCAGACTGAACCTGGGTATAGTTTGGCCTAGGCCAAACTATATTCCGAGGTATAAATTGGCTTAGGCCAAACTATATTCCGAGGTATAAATTGGCCTAGGCCAAACTATATTCCGAGGTATAAATTGGCTTAGGCCAAACTATACCCCTCCAGGCCAAACTATACCCCTGGGTATAAATCGGCCTACGCCAAACTATATCCTGAGGTATAAATTGGTTTAGGCCAAACTATACCCCTCCAGGCCAAACTATACCTCGGGGTACAAATTGGCTTAGGCCAAACTATACCCCTCCAGGCCAAACTATACCTCGGGGTATAAATTGGCTTAGGCCAAACTATACCCCTCCAAGCCAAACTATACCCCGGGGTATAAATCGGCCTAGGCCAAACTATATCACGAGGTATAAATTGGCTTAGGCCAAACTATACCCCATCCAGGCCAAACTATACCCCTCGAGGCCAAACTATACCCCAGGGTATAAATTGGCTTAGGCCAAACCATACCCCTCGAGGCCAAACTATACCCTGTGGTATAAATTGTCACTGTTGAGAAAAAAGCTGTACCTGGTAGCCCAAGCTGATGTCATGGTCACGATGAATTACCCGGTCCATCGTGACTGTATAGGGTCCTGATAGGGGCATCATGAGTACCTACAGAGTAACGAGAGTACTGGAGGAGGAGCAGAAAATAAAGGCCCGGAATTAAGTCGCTCTTTCCGCACAAGCCTGTGAAGGAGCAAACAAGACGCAATGACATTAGGTTTTCTGAATATGGAAATCACTTACTGTACCGGGCCCCCCGCACGCCCCCGTAAATATAATTTCCTCCCCTTCTCCCTCTGACACAGCACGCAACGGGGCGGCTGCTCGAGATATAAAGATAAGGTGCATTAACATTCAAAATTGTCCTTTTAATCCTTAAAAGAGGGACGTCGGCTTTGAAGGATAATTGCGTTCCCGCGAGTAACAATGGTGTAATCGGTAAACAACGCGATGGGACCTGCGCGGGTGGGGGGGGAGCTGCATGGGAATGTGTTTTACATAATCGTTATTTGGACTTAAGGGAAAGCAGAGAGAAGCTCTAGCGGCACCTCGCTGTTATCTGAGAGTAACAATGCTCCGGAGCTAGCAATTAAATTCAAAGAAAGCGGCTCACACCATTGATAAAATACATTAACCGCTGAAGTGCGGAAAGGTAAGCGGAGGCTCAGCGCTGGGTGTTCAGCATTATACAGATGTGCGAGGACTGGAGGAATCTCCATAATAAGAACATATAGGGTCTATGGTGGGACTTCCCAACCAGTGGTAGTAGTAATACTGGGGGCACTTGAGCTCCCCTCTGGAGGTGCCCGAGCCCATTGGGGTAAAAGCTTGGGATGGCGGCATTGCCAGCAGAAGAGCTTGTACTGTTGGCTCAGCATAGGCCCTTTACTGGTGGTACTCAGACCTACTTGGAGGGGAAAGTGGTGGAACATGAAGCACTGCACACAAGGTCTATGGCAGGAGTTCCCAACCAGTGGTACTAGGAATTCTGGGGGCACTTGAGCTCCCCTCCGGATGTGGCAAAGACTATTGGGGTGAAAGCTCGGGATGACGGCATTTCTGGCAAAAGAACTTGCACTATTGACTCAGCATAGACCCTTCACTGGTGGCCCTCAAGCCTACTAGGAGGGGAAAGTGGTGGAACATGAAGCACTGCACACATGATCTATGGCAGGAGTTCCCAACCAGTGGTACTAGTAATACTGGGGGCACTTGAGCTCCCCTCTGGAGGTGCCCAAGCACATTACCCCAAAGCTTGGGATGACAGCCTTGCTGGCAGAAGAACTTGCATTGCTGAGGCCCTTCACTGGTGGTACTCAAGCATACTTGGAAGAGAAAGTGGTGGAACATGGAACACTGCACACATGGTGTAGCGATAACCCTTATCGCCGGAGGGCTTCACCGCCCGAGACGTCCTTTTCCCAATCGTAAGAGGTGCTGCTGGAATTCCAGAGTCGTCCGTGAGGAAACAGGAACAGCCCTTACAAGGGCTAGTGAATTGTAATATAGCGTTTCCCTCAATAAGAGACAGAACTTCAGTATTGAGGGTGAATGTGAAGTGTCTTTATTAGTGCCACTCTAGGCCTTATATACACAAGTCTCCATGCAATGGGACCTCCCCCATGGACCTCATGACAAATACACAGACCAATGGAAGCAGGGCACACAATCCCTCAACTCTGCCGGTGACGCAATCAGCAAAACAATAGGCGTCTGTAATACACTCAATCAGAACAATGCCATTGCCTGTGACGTAATCAATTAACACAATGGCAGTTTATAATACAATCCAAACTACAATGACATTGCCTGTAACAGTATCAAAATACAATGACCTAATTAAGAAAAGGCCAGTGGGCAACTGAATAGTGATGACATCCAAAAGACAGAGCGTCTGTCACAATGCCCCCTTTTTGTGGAACACCCGGCAGACCCGGATTGACCCTGTTCGGGTTAACGTGGGGCTGTCCGGACTCTTGTTATGGGCAGAGTTCTGTGTAAGGACAAGTCTGCAAATAGTGAGTAACCGGACTAAACATTGATGTGGGCTGTACATAGGAATCGGTCATGGGTGGGGTCCAAACATTGGGATATTGTGGCGTTGGTGAGTTCAGCACCAAAGTCCTTGGTTGGATGTGTGCACAGGTGCTTTGCTTTCTTATAGCTGGTCCAAGTTTCAATCTCTTTCCATGGTAGCTGATCGGAGAATCCACAATCTTCTGCACATCTACATCATCGTAAAAGTAGACAAAACCATAACCCTTAGAAACGCCAGAGGCATCCCTAATAATTTTGACATTCTTTACAGCGCCATACTTTGAAAAAACATCCTTAATTCCAGGCTGATTAATCCGACGGCCAATGCCCCCAACAAAAATAGTGTTTGGCATAAGTTTCCCTTCTGGAAGGACGTAACCTGATGGCTGATCTTCTTCTTGGCTTCTTGTAACAGACATGACGTGATGCAGACGAAACCCCTGGGTCTCCCCGACCAGTGGGCTGGAGTCGGCAGCTCGGGCTGGAGACCGGGTTGTAACAGGGTTGACGCTGGCTGGCCCAGAGGTAGCGTAGGCAGAAGTCATTGGTCCTAGATCATTTCCCAATAGTACTTCTGCGGGTAAGTTGTCCATAAGTCCCACCTGTACCCTGCCGGATCCAGCGCCCCAGTCAAGATGTACTCGGACGGTGGGGAGTCGAAACACAGCTCCTCCCGCCACCCTTACTGCAACGGTGTGTCCAGTGCGGTCTTTGTTCTTGACCAAATGAGGTTGGAGCAAGGTAAGTGTGGCTCCGTTGTCGCGTAATCCTTGCGCGGTGCGCCCATTGACTCGTACCTCCTGGCAATGGTGCTGTCGGTTGTCTTGGATGGCCGCTTGTACGGGATCAGCTTCATACAGTACCCCCAGATACTCTTCCGAACTGCTCTCAGCTTCCAAACAGTGTGCCACAGGAGTACGGGAGGTGGAAGGTTGCTTTTGCCCCCACGTGTTTCGGGGAGGCTCTAGGGCGCAATCACTGCGATAATGTCCCCATTGTTTGCAACGATGGCACTGAACTGTGGAGAGGTTCGGTTGCTGCGCTGGCCTATGTGGCCCAGAGTCACGAGTTGGCGCTGAAGCCACAGGTGCTTGAAATTTGATTGGGGGTTGTGGTTTTGGAGCGGACTGTTCTGTCCGGCGAGCATCAGTGTACTCGCCGGCTAGACGAGCAGCCTCAGGTAGCGTTAGAGGCCTCCGGTCACGTACCCACTCTCTTAGCTCTGGTTGCAGGGTATTCAGAAAATGTTCTAGTAAAAACAACTGTAGTACATCCTCAGCGGTCGTGGCTTTGCATCCAGTGACCCAGTGTGATGCTGTACGATGGAGGCGACATGCCCACTCCGTGTAAGAATCCCCTCCCTTCTTTTGGGATTCCCGAAATCGTCGCCTGTAGGCTTCCGGGGTGACAGCGTACCGGGCTAACAAAGCCTCCTTTACCAGATGGTAGTGTGGTAAGTCCGCATCAGGGATGGCCCGGAAAGCATCGGAAGCTTTCCCAGATAGTTTCCCTGATAATATGGTGACCCATTCCTCCGTGGGTACCCGGTGTAAAGCGCACTGGCGTTCAAAATCGGCCAAAAATCCGTCAATCTCGTCGTCACTTTCCTGGAAGGACTTAAATGCTGCAAATGGAATCTTTCTCCCCCCAGTGTAACTGAGGCTGAGAGGCTGCTGGGTTGAAAGTCGCCGATCTTCCCTTCGCTTACTGGCCTCTGCCTCCGCTGCGGCAAAGACTCGGTCGATCAGTTCCTGTGATGGATTCGGGCCATAGACCGACAATCTGTTCCGAACCGCTTGAACAAGAGCAGCGTCTTCATCGATCTCTATATTGGTTTCGGTCCTCACTGCTGCATGATCCATTTCGATCAGCTTGGCTATCAGTTCCCGACGTGGGCGGTTGCTAGCTGACCTTCCCCGGCTCTCGAGTAATATGTAATATAGCGTTTCCCTCAATAAGAGACAGAACTTCAGTATTGAGGGTGAAGGTGAAGTGTCTTTATTAGTGCCACTCTAGGCCTTATATACACAAGTCTCCATGCAATGGGACCTCCCCGTGGACCTCATGACAAATACACAGACCAATGGGAGCAGGGCACACAATCCCTCAACTCTGCCGGTGACGCAATCAGCAAAACAATAGGCGTCTGTAATACACTCAATCAGAACAATGCCATTGCCTGTGACGTAATCAATTAACACAATGGCAGTTTATAATACAATCCAAATTACAATGACATTGCCTGTAACAGTATCAAAATACAATGACCTAATTAAGAAAAGGCCAGTGAATGACCCGGTGGGCAACTGAATAGTGATGACATCCAAAAGACAGAGCGTCTGTCACACATGGTCTATGGCAGGAGTTCCCAACCAGTGGTGCTAGGAATACTGGGGAGGTCCCTCTGGAGGTGCCCAAGCCCATTGGGGTGAAAGCTCGGGGTGACGGCATTGCTGGCAGAGGAACTTGCATTGCTGACGCGGCATTGGCCCTTCACTGGTGGTACTCAAGTCTACTTGTAGGGGAAAGTGGTGGAACATGAAGCACTGCAGACATGGTCTATGGCATGAGTTCCCAACCAGTGGTACTAGTAATACTGGGGGCACTTGAGCTCCCCTCTGGAGGTACTCAAGCCCATTGGGATAAAAGCTCGGGATGACGGCATTGCCAGCAGAAGAGCTTGTACTGTTGGCTCAGCATAGGCCCTTTACTGGTGGTACTCAGACCTACTCAGAGGGGAAAGTGGTGGAAGATGAAGCACTACACACGTGGTCTATGGCAGGAGTTCCCAACCAGTGGTACTAGTAATACTGGGGGCACTTGAGCTCCCCTCTGGAGGTGCCCAAGGCCTTTGGGGTGAAAGATCGGGATGATGGCATTGCTGGCAGAAGAACTTGCATGGCTGATACAGCATAGGCCTTCACTGGTGGTACTCAAGCCAACTTGAAGGGGAAAGTGGTGGAACATATAGTACTGCAGACGAGCTACTGCTCCCATAGGATGTACCTGGAGGCCAAGTCAACAAGATGCAGGTGTGAAGAATCCTGGGGTGAGGCATTGCTAGTAGAAGGCCCTTCACTGGTGGTACTCAAGCCACTTTGAAAGGGAAAGTGGTGGAACATGAAGCACTGCACACAAGCTACTGCTCCACTAGGATGTACCCGATGGCCAAGTCAACAAGATGAGGTGTGAAGAATTTTGGGGTGACCGCACTGCCGGCAGAAGAACTTGCATGGTTAATGCAGCATTGGCCCCACACCGGTGGTACTCAGGCCTACTTGTAGGGGAAAGTGGTGGAACATGAAGCACTTCACACATGGTCTATGGCAGGAGTTCCCAACCAGTGGTACTATTAATACTCAGGGCCCTTGAGCTCCCCTCTGGAGGTATTCAAGGCCATTGGGGTGAAAGCTTGGGGTGGCAGCATTGCTGACGCAGCATAGACCCTTTATTGGTGGTCCTCAAGCCTACTAGGAGGGGAAAGTGGTGGAACATGAAGTAATGCACATAAGCTCCTGCTCCACTAGGTTGTCTTGGGTGGAGAGCAGCAGAGGAGCAGCTCGGGATGACGGCATTGCCGGCAGAAGAGCTTGCATTGCTGACGCGGCATCGGCCCTTCACTGGTGGTACTCAAGTCTACTTGTAGGGGAAAGTGGTGGAACATGAAGCACTGCAGACATGGTCTATGGCAGGAGTTCCCAACCAGTGGTACTAGTAATACTGGTGGCACTTGAGCTCCCCTCTGGAGGTACTCAAGGCCATTGGGGTGAAAGCTTGGGGTGACCAGATTGCTGGCAGAAGAGCTTGCACTGTTGACGCAGCATAGGCCCTTTACTGGTGGTACTCAGGTCTACTTGGAGGGGAAGGTGGTGGAACATGAGGCAATGATGTACCTGGTGGCCAAGTCAACAAGATGCAGGTGTGAAGAATCCTGGGGTGATGGCATAGCTAGTAGAAGGCCCTTCACTGGTGGTACTCATGCCAACTTGAAAGGGAAAGTGGTGGAACATGAAGCACTGCACACAAGCTACTGCTCCCATAGGATGTACCTGGTGGCCAATTTGAATGGCTGATTCAGCATAGGCCCTATAATGGTGGTACTCAAGCCTACTTGGAAGAGAAAGTGGTGGAACATGAAGCACTGCACACAAGCTACTGCTCCACTAGGTTGTCCTGGGTGTAGTTCAACAGAGGATCAGCTCGAGATGACCACACTGCTGGCAGAAGAACTTGCATGGCTGAGGTAGCATAGACCCTTCACTGGTGGCCCTCAAGTCTACTTGTAGGGGAAAGTGGTAAAACATGAAGCACTTCACACATGGTCTATGGCAGGACTTCCCAACCAGTGGTACTAGTAATACTGGGGGCAATTGAGTTCCCCTCTGGAGGTACCCAAGGCCATTGAGGTGAGAGCTCGGAATGACCACATTGCTTGCAGAAGATCTTGCATTGCTGAGGGGGCATCGGTCCTTCAATGGTGGTACTCAGGTCTACTTGAAAGGGAAAGTGGTGGAACATGCGGCATTGCACACAAGGTACTGCTCCACTAGGATGTCCTGGGTGGAGAGCAGCAGAGGAGCAGCTCGGGATGACCGCATTGCTTGCACTGTTGATGCAGCATAGGCCCTATACTGGTGGCACTCAAGCCTACTTGGAAAGGAAAGTGGTGGAACATGAAGCAGGGATGTACCTGGTGGCCAGGTCAACAAGATGCAGGGGTGAAGAATCCTGGGGTGAGGCATTGCTGGTAGAAGGCCCTTCACTGGTGGTACTCAGGCCAACTTGGATGAGAAGGTGGTGGAACATGAAGCACTGCACACAAGCAACTTCTCTACTAGGATGTACCCGATGGCCAAGTCAACAAGATGCAGGTGTGAAGAATCTTGAGGTGACCGCACTGCCGGCAGAAGAACTTGCTTGGTTAACGTAGCATTGGCCCTACACTGGTGGTACTCAGGCCTACTTGTAAAGGAAAGTGGTGGAACATGAAGCATTGCACACATGGTCTATGGCAGGAGTTCCCAACCAGTGGTACTAGGAATACTGGGGGCACTTAAGCTCCCCTCTGGAGGTAACCGAGGCCATTGGGATGATAGCTTGGGGTGGCGAAATTGCTGATGCAGCATAGACCCTTCACTGGTGGTCCTCAAGCCTACTAGGAGGGAAAAGTGGTGGAACATGAAGTAATGCACATAATATACTGCTCCACTAGGTTGTCCTGGGTGGAGAGCAGCAGAGGAGCAGCTAGGGATGGCGGCATTGCTGGCAGAAGAACTTGGATTGCTGACATCGGGCATCGGCCCTCCACTGGTGGTCCTCAAACCTACTTGTAGGGGAAAGTGGTGGAACATGAAGCACTACACACATGGTCTATGGCAGGACTTCCCAACCAGTGGTACTAGGAATACTGGCGGCACTTGAGCTCCCCTCTGGAGGTGCTCAAGGCCATTTGGGTAAAAGCTCAGGATGACGGCATTGCTTGCAGAAGAACTTGCATGGCTGACGCAGCATAGGCCCTTCACTGGTGGTACTCAAGCCTACTTGGAGGGGAAAGTGGTGAAACATGAAGCACTGCACACAAGCTACTGCTCCCATAAGATGTACCTGGAGGCCAAGTCAACAAGATACAGGTGTGAAGAATCCTGGGATGACGGCATTGCTGGCAGAATAGCTTGCATCATTGGGCCGGTATAGGACCTTCACCCTAGCAGGAAGGTCTGTATTAGTGGTGGTAGTGGTGGTACTTGAGATAAAAGCAAAACGAGAAATGGTGGTCCATGAAAATAGGTTGGGGAACCCCTGGTCTATGGGATCCGTATATATCGCCCCATGAGAAGAGGAGGATTAAGCACATTGTAGTTTTGAGATAAGTTCAGGATATTATGGGATGGACAACCCACAAAGAGCCGCCGATCATGTACTTCTTCTCTGTTTATGGTAAAATGGGGAAGGCTTCTGGTGTAGAAGGCCAAATTAACCGCATCCCAGACTGAACCCGGGTACAGTTTGGCCTAGGCCATAGTATACTCTAGGGTATAAATTGGGTATAAAATAGACCAAACTATATGTGGTCGCCGCCAGGGGAGTAGCTGGGCTTTCTGTCACCCGGGGCAAATGTTCAAAATGGTGCCCCCTACCTGTTCTCAGATCCCCCTTTGGCGCCCCCATGACCTGCTGCACCCGTGGCAAGTGACCCCCCTGCTCCCCTCTAGCTACGCCCCTGGTCACCACCCCTAGTATAAAAGGGAGCCCCGAAGGAGCGCCAGGAACTTATGGCTTGGCTATGGATGAAGACTGGTGAAATTTGCGCAATTCTGAGAGAAGCTGTCCTGGGACCAAGCATGAGCCAGAACCCTGACCAAGGGTGTGCGCTGGAGGGAAGACGTGTGTACCCTGGTGAGGCAGCCGGTAGGTCTCTGGCCACCGTACTGCCGCCGCCCCTGTTATACTATAGTCATCGTCCACAGGACCCAAAGTGCCACACAGCTGAAGCGGCACGGGAGGCCGTGTGCGCAGGTTTCCCCTCTGCATTCCCCCCCCCCGATGTTTGTGGAACGGTTGTGCTGCTAAGGCTTACGGTTCAGAATTGGTCCCTTTTTTTCAGAGCCTCTTTCGCATTCTCTTTCGCATGTGTCTGTGTGTTTTTTGTGAGTTTTTGGCTGCTTTGTCGTGTTTTCCGTTACTGTTTTCATGCATATATGCGTTTACGTTAACGCGTATATGCGCTTTCGATGATCGTGTGTTTATTGTTGAATTTCCGTTATGTCGGGAAATGTACGTTATTGATATAGGCTTACGCATGATTCAGAGCCTTGATTGCCGATGACAACCCGCCCAATAGAACGGGTTTGTTTCCGTCATTTTGCTGGTGAAAGTGTCGCCGTCGTGTTATGAGTTGCAGCGTTATGGAGGCGCATTACATGGAGGAATATGAGCCTTTGCAGCTACGCGTCTGTCCTTCGGATTTCAGGTTGCTGAAGAGCATCTATACAGATATTTTGTTTATCTTGACATCCTTCCTTTTTTTTTTAATAATTTTAATTTTTTGTTTGTTTTTTTGGCACATTTATAGTAATGTTGCCTTGCATTGCGTATTTTAATGTAGATCTAAATCTATATAAAGATTGCCACTTTGTAATTTTTTTTTTTTCATATTTATATATCTTAAAACAAAACCTTTAAATAACTAATATAAAAAATTAGACTAAACCAAAAAATAACCAAAATATAAAAATTAAAAAAAAAATTGAAAAATGTTTATGTCTGCCATTTATTAATTAGTTTCCAAATACACTTATGCACATAAATCCCATAAAAGCCACAAGGAATTCCAAAATATATATAGACTAAAGGAAATAAAGGTAAACATGAAAAGAGTGGGACAGAGGAACAAATGCAGTGACAAGGGAGTTCAGGTAAGCATTAATGCCGGGAGATCTTAAAAACAGGAACCGTGAGTGAGTTGAGGTAAGCATGAAGGACGGGAGAACATTGAAAATGGAACCGCAAGTGAGTTGAGGTAAGCATGAAGGACGGGAGATCTTAAAAACAGGAACCGCGAGTGAGTTAAGGTAAGCATGAAGGATGGGAGAACATCTAAAATGGAACGGCGAGTGAGTTAAGGTAAGCATGAAGGACGGGAGAACATCGAAAATGGAACTGCAAGTGAGTTGAGGTAAGCATGAAGGATGGGAGATCTTAAAAACAGGAACCACAAGTGAGTTAAGGTAAGCATGAAGGACGGGAGAACATCTAAAATGGAACCGCGAGTGAGTTGAGGTAAGCATTGGAGCAAAAGTGAGTGAGAGAATAGTTGAGACGGGGGACATGAAAGAGATAAATAGCAGCGCGCATGAGTACATGCAGCAAACATAGCAGCTTTCCAATAGACTTCCAAGAGAATTCCGTTTGGATGTATATTTAGAGAAAGATGCAGCTGAATCTAATGGGACATGAAAAATTTTCGTTGGAATCTACGTTGGAAAATGGTAATTTACGAGGTTTACGGGCAGGCTGATTCATCACTAACGCCAGGTAGCGACAGATGAACGGCTGTAGCAGCATTTTCAGAGCGGCCGCTAGTAGTCGCTGTGCTCGGCGGTGGGTCGCTAGTTCATAGCGACTCAGTCGCTGTGCAGTAATGTTGAATACATTGTGAGGAGTCGCTATTTGACCAGTACAGCGCTGTATGGGAGCGCATGTTAGCGACTGCTCATAGCGACCGACTCACACCATATTCAGCAAAAAAACAGCCTCACAAATCTCTGGCGCTTATATGTTTCCAACACCCTGTACATACAGATTGCTCATATTAATCCGGACCTTCACCCTGAATAAGAGCCTATCTTATATGTTTCCCCACTGTACATACAGATTGCCCACATTAATCCGGACCCTCACCCTGAATAAGAGTCTATCTTATATGTTTCCCACACCCTGTACATACAGATTGCCCACATTAATCCGGACCCTCACCCTAATTAAGAGCCTATCTTATATGTTTCCCACACCCTGTACATACAGATTGCTCACATCAATCCGGACCTTCACCCTGAATAAGAGTCTATCTTATATGTTTCCCACATTCTGTACATACAGATTGCCCACATTAATCCGGACCCTCACCCCGAATAAGAGCCTATCTTATATATTTCCCCCCTGTACATACAGATTGCTCACATTAATCCGGACCCTCACCCTGAATAAGAGCCTATCTTATATGTTTCCCACACCCTGTACATACAGATTGCTCACATCAATCCGGACCTTCACCCTGAATAAGAGTCTATCTTATATGTTTCCCACATTCTGTACATACAGATTGCCCACATTAATCCGGACCCTCACCCCGAATAAGAGCCTATCTTATATATTTCCCCCCTGTACATACAGATTGCTCACATTAATCCGGACCCTCACCCTGAATAAGAGCCTATCTTATATGTTTCCCACACCCTGTACATACAGATTGCTCACATTAATCCGGACCCTCACCCTGAATAAGAGTCTATCTTATATGTTTCTCCCCCTGTACATACAGATTGGCCACATTAATCCGGATCTTCACCCTGAATAAGAGCCTATCTTGTATGTTCCCCACACCCTGTACATACAGATTGCCCACATTAATCCGGACCCTCACCCTGAATAAGAGCCTATCTTGTATGTTCCCCACACCCTGTACATACAGATTGCCCACATTAATCCGGACCCTCACCCTGAATAAGAGCATATCTTGTATGTTCCCCACACACTGTACATACAGATTGCCCACATTAATCCGGACCCTCACCCTGAATAAGAGCCTATCTTATATGTTTCCCACACCCTGTACATACAGATTGCTCACATTAAAAATCATCCTACCTGCATCTACTTGCTACAGTCCGGTTCCCCTGCCTACAGCCATTAAGGATTTCCCCTATATCTGTATTTCTGTTACAGTCTAATATATATAGTAAAATGTGACGTATTAAGTACAATAAATGTTTTTGAACCACAAAAATCAGCCAAAGTATTGTCCATGGATTTCCTGTAACTTACTATCTAACAATTCATTTATTACCACTATTGATATTACTCCGAGAGGAAAGAAAGGGACGTCCTCTCTAAGGTCTCAACTCCCTGAACCTAAAAGGTTTCTCCCCCCCCCCTCCAAATCAGGAGAAAGGACTAACCTTTCCCCTCCTCCATAATATTCTTTATTTGGGAAAAAGATCCCGGATACTAGACAAAACAACTAACCATCAACCAAGCACAAGCAAAGGGCATTACCACTGCTACGGTTGGGAAACCCCGCCTCCCCCCCCCCCCCCCCCCGTCTCTGATGTAAAATGTGCCCGATGTTGGGAAAACTTTCATTGTGGATTGAAGTTCCCATATCAAATAATTCTGTATTCTCTCCGGATCCCACTTGTGATTGGCCGCAATGGCCATCGTTTTATTTCATTTCTGCGCCCCGCCCCTGGGGAGTCCCTCATATCCACAATGCTCATCCTACAGTGATTGCTAGTAAGCTATAGAAATATGCTCCCTCTAGTGTTCAGATGCAGAATGACGGGCGCAATACCAAACTGAACACTAGAGGGGCTCATAGGGGGTATAAGGGAGAATAGAGGAGTAGAAGAGCTTACACTCTATTAAGGTATAAGGGAGGATACAGGAGGAGAAGAGCTTACACTCTATTAGGGTATAAGGGAGGATACAGAAGGAGAAGAACTTACAATCTATTAGGGTATAAGGGAGGATACAGGAGTAGAAGAGCTTACAATCTATTAGGGTATAAGGGAGGATACAGGAGGAGAAGAGCTTACACTCTATTAGGATATAAGGGAGGATACAGAAGGAGAAGAGCTTACAATCTATTAGGGTATAAGGGAGGATACAGAAGGAGAAGAGCTTACACTCTATTAGGGTATAAGGGAGGATACAGAAGGAGAAGAGCTTACAATCTATTAGGGTATAAGGGAGGATACAGAAGAAGAAGAGCTTACACTCTATTAGGGTATAAGGGAATTTTTATTGGTAAACAAACAAACAAAACTCAGCTAATCAGCATTAATACATAATATAAAGATAACGTATACTTGTATACAATAAACATAACACAGCAGAATACTACATACTATACATTATCTATCGTGTTTATACTCTTAATGATTACTCAGTGCAGATACATCAGGTTACAGATCAGGGGTTAGGTGCCATCATTATGTAGAGCAGTAACACATTAAACACCATCATAGATCTGAATCATCAGAGTCGTCCTGCCTGCCAGTCACTTCCATATCAGAGTCTATAGGGTCTATAGCTGCTGGTGACTTTTTCTTAGTCGGTGGGTCCTCCTCTGACCCCGAGTCACATTCTCTGGCTATACGCTTTAACTCTTGCTCCAGCTCCATAGTATCGTGCCCAGAAATATCTGCACCTGACTCAGACAGTATGTTATATTGGTTGGATGTAGCTGTCACTGCTGTATCCGTTCTTCCCTTGGGCTTTTTCCCTGGCTTTTGGACTAAGGACCATGCGCCCTCTGGTCTGCTGGTGGACTTGTCTTTTTTTTTCCCTCTCTTATCACCAGGGGCTTTACTATCTGCAGAAGAGGCTGGAGCAGGGCAATGGGCCATAGCAGGAGAAGGGGCTACAGGGGAAGATGGGCTATCAGCTTGCTCCGGTGCTGGCCGTGGGATGGTGGCCACAGGCTGTGGGGTTACATCTGTCTGATCTCTTATCTCAGTTGTCTCAGACCCTGGCCTTGTTACTATCTGCCCAGACATCAGAGCCTCCTCCTCTGTAACCTCACCTGTTGCCACCAGCTCCTCCGCAGTCTGGCTATAGAGGTTATGGAAGGCCTCCGAGCAGTCCTTATGGTAATGACCCATCTGGCCACACAAGTTACACCGGACATTTGTGCACATGGCGCTGGTGTGACCAATCTCCCCGCACAGGTTACACTTCACTACAGTGCACACTCCGGCCACATGACCGGCCTTCCCACACTTAAAGCACAAGCGTGGCTGACCGGCATAGAAGCACACCCCCCTCTCACGGCCAATAAAGAAGGAGTTGGGCAAATGTAAAGTAACATTACTGTGCTGCCTGAGCTTCACCAGCACCCTCCAGCCTCCCGTCCAGATCCCATCATCATCAAGACACTTTGTCAGGTCGGACACCATATCACAATGTCTCCTCAGCCATATCACAATATCCTGCGGGGGGACGGACTCATTCCAGAACAAGATGTTAACGCTCACAGTACCCGGCTTTGATACCGGGATAAGAATAAACTGGTCCCATCCCTCAGCGCCCCTAAACTTTGTCACACTTGCCCAGAACCTGTCCAAGCTGGACATGAGCTTGAAGCTTATATCGTAGCCCTGCCTGTCCGGGAGGTTTATGACGGCCAAGATATCTGCGGGTGTGAACCCCATCTGGTTACACAGGAGCTCCCGGATCACATGTCTCCTGTCTGGCAGATCTTCCTTTGCCCCCTTATTCTTAAATCTTACCACGTTCCTCCTCTTAAATGCCTGACCGGTGTAATGTAAGCCGGGGCTAAAAGATGGGGCACCGCGGCTCCAGGCATTCTGAGAAGGAGCGTGGCCAGATGCATTGCCAGTAATATCACTGCGGGGTCTTGATTGAGGGGGACCCGCTACCTGTGGTCGGTCACCTGTGGGAGGAAAAACATTATTAGTGCATGCAGTCGATTCAGTCCCATTACTATCAGGAACCGCAGGCTGTTCATTGTCCCAAACAGATTGCAATGCATTGGGACTTGCTTGCTTGTTTCCTCGATTGGGGGACAGTTCAGAGGTGTCACTATGTCCCGGATGTGACCCCAGGGTTGCAATTTGGGGGGTCTCTCCAACTTCCATAGTGTCACTGGCTGCATCACATCCATTCTCAGGCTGGGGGAGGGCGCCTTGTGATACACAGAGTCCATTGCTGGAACCTTTCAGGGATTGCTCACTGCTGCCCCCTGGGGGTGGTTGGCTTACTTGGCTGGTATCATGAAAAGGGGCAGAATCTTGCAGCACTGGGGTCCTGTACAGCAGCTCCTGTGAGGATGTCTCCTGCTTTGATGGTGAGGGGGGACTGAGCTGGGTTCAGGTATCTGTCTGTGTTTTAGGAGCTTTTGAGACTCCTCAAACCGATCCAGGTTCTTGTATCTCTCTGCCATGGGCCCCATTTGTTTCTCAAGTGTCTCAATGTCACTAACAATTTCAGCAAGCTGTGTGCGTAAAGTCTCTATCAGCACATCATAGGCGGTTGCGCTATTGGGGTTTGCTGCTTTTTGTTTATTTGCTTCATCTATTTGTCTTTGCAGTTGTGTCCTGGATGCTCTTAAGCTGTTCATTTTATTGACTAAATCTGGAATTTTGTCTGCAAGCTGCAGTTCTGGTGCGTGCTCTGTCTCTTTAAGACTTGCCTGGCGTCTTGGCTTTTCTGCTGGGTCTTTGAATGTCTCTGCTGCCTCAGTCCTGGGAGACTTGTGGCCATTTGCCCTCAGCTCAGCATTTGCATTGTCTGATAACTTCCCAGATTTATGACTAGTGGCAGATTTAGCAGATTTCCCCCCAGTTATGGGGTCACCGGTGGCCGGCTGGGTCTTGGATCGCAGGGCTCGGGACTCTCGGCTCACACACACATTCTGCTGCAGGTTTTCCTGCATTGTCAGTCTTTCCAAAGATGTCCTCCTCAGCTTGTGCTGCTTCCCACTGCCGGCCTGAGCTGGCTGCTGAGTGTCCATCACAACAGGTTGTTGGATCTCCCTGCCTGGATCAGCACAGTCACTTTAGTGGGGCTGCCGCCCTCCCTCCATTACATGCTGCACACAGACACTGCTACACGGCCCATCATTATTATCCAGCACTTCCATTCCAGCTTCACTTACTTTACTGTAACTTCCTTCCATTAAGACTCTTCCACCCAGAAGCCTGGAGCTCACCTGGGGAGCGACCCCATCCAAGGCAGCCAGGCCCTGGGCTAGAGCCAGACATTCACAGCACCTGCAGAGCTCACTCACACACCTCCTCCCACCTTAACCATCTATTAGGGTATAAGGGAGGATACAGGAGGAGAAGAGCTTACACTCTATTAGGGTATAAGGGAGAATACAGAAAGAGAAGAGCTTACACTCTATTAGGGTATAAGGGAGGATACAGAAGGAGAAGAGCTTACACTCTATTAGGGTATAAGGGAGGATACAGAAAGAGAAGAGCTTACACTCTATTAGGGTATAAGGGAGGATACAGGAGGAGAAGAGCTTACAATCGATTAGGGTAATGGAGGATACAGGAGGAGAAGAGCTTACAATCTATTAGGGTATAAGGGAGGATACAGGAGGAGAAGAGCTTACACTCTATTAGGGTATAAGGGAGGATACAGAAGGAGAAGAGCTTACAATCTATTAGGGTATAAGGGAGGATACAGGAGGAGAAGAGCTTACACTCTATTAGGGTATAAGGGGGGATACAGGAGGAGAAGAGCTTACACTCTATTAGGGTATAAGGGAGGATACAGGAGGAGAAGAGCTTACACTCTATTAGGGTATAAGGGGGGATACAGAGGGAGAAGAGCTTACACTCTATTAGGGTATAAGGGAGGATACAAAAGGAGAAGAGCTTACAATCTATTAGGGTATAAGGGAGGATACAGAAGGAGAAGAGCTTACAATCTATTAGGGTATAAGGGAGGATACAGAAGAAGAGCTTACAATCTATTAGGGTATAAGGGAGGATACAGGAGCCGGGGTCTTGGGGTCCTGCTGTGCGGGTGTGATTGTGATCGGCGGCTCGTTCCCACGTTGTCCCTATTTATATGTTTTTTTTTCGGACCCATCTTGTATTGAATGGTCCTGGAAATTGATTCCGTTCCGCTAATAAAATTAAAATAAAATAGGCGATCGAAGCGCGGTTGTCTAAGCGAGCGCCCGGTCACATTTTGCGGTGGGAGACGGCGGTGGGCTCATTGGAGGGGAGGGGGCGAGGGTAATTTGCTGTGTCCGGGGACACGGTGGGAAAACATAAGCGGGGGGGGGGGGGGCAGCTGCAGATGGAGGGCAAGGCCGCGAGGTCAAGGTTGTCAGGAAGCCGCCATTGATCTGACTCTGAATGTGAGATGAGGAACAGACTAAAGGGGGAGCTGTGAGACCAGAATTAAGCGCTAATAATGGCGGCGGGGGGGGGGGGAGGGGACAGGCTTCCGCTCTTTCTAGGAATAAAAATCCCAACCTTCCCGACTCCACATCCACCATCTGATATCAGATGCCTTCCCCTATTTATTTACGTATCAATTATTAGTATTTGTAACATTAACGGTTATACCCTAATAGAGTGTAAGCTCTTCTCCTCCTGTATACACAGTTATGCCCTAATAGAGTGTAAGCTCTTCTCCTTCTGTATCCTCCCTTATACCCTAATAGAGTGTAAGCTCTTCTCCTCCTGTATCCTGCCTTATACCCTAATAGAGTGTAAGCTCTTCTCCTTCTGTATCCTCCCTTATACCCTAATAGATTGTAAGCTCTTCTCCTTCTGTATTCCCCTTATACCCTAATAGAGTGTAAGCTCTTCTCCTTCTGTATTCCCCTTATACCCTAATAGAGTGTAAGCTCTTCTCCTTCTGTATCCTCCCTTATACCCTAATAGAGTGTAAGCTCTTCTCCTTCTGTATCCTCCCTTATACCCTAATAGATTGTAAGCTCTTCTCCTTCTGTATTCCCCTTATACCCTAATAGATTGTAAGCTCTTCTCCTTCTGTATTCCCCTTATACCCTAATAGAGTGTAAGCTCTTCTCCTTCTGTATCCTCCCTTATACCCTAATAGAGTGTAAGCTCTTCTCCTCCTGTATCCTCCCTCATACCCTAATAGATCGTTAAGGTGGGAGGAGGTGTGTGAGTGAGCTCTGCAGGTGCTCTGAATGTCTGGCTCTAGCCCAGGGCCTGGCTGCCTTGGGTGGGGTCGCTCCCCAGGTGAGCTCCAGGCTTCTGGGTCTGAATCTGGAGTCCATGTTAGAGACCCTCTGGCTACTGAATATGCTGCTGACCGGCTGACCGCGGTGGATTACAATGAAGGTGGAAGAGTCTTTATGGAAGAAAGTTACAGTAAAGTAAGTGAAGCTGGAATGGAAGTGGTGGATAATAATGATGGGCTGTGTAGCAGTGTCTGTGTGCAGCATGTAATGGAGGGAGGGCGGCAGCCCCAGCAAAGTGACTGTGCTGATCCAGGCAGGGAGATCCAACAACCTGTTGTGATGGACACTCAGCAGCCAGCTCAGGCCGGCAGTGGGAAGCAGCACAAGCTGAGGAGGACATCTTTGGAAAGACTGACAATGCAGGAAAACCTGCAGCAGAATGTGTGTGTGAGCCGAGAGTCCCGGGCCCTGAGATCCAAGACCCAGCCGGCCACCGGTGACCCCATAACTGGGGGGAAATCTGCTAAATCTGCCACTGGACATAAATCTGAGAAGTTATCAGACAATGCAAATGCTGAGCTGGGGGCAAATGGCCACAAGTCTCCCAGGACTGAGGCAGCAGAGACATTCAAAGACCCAGCAGAAAAGCCAAGGCGCAAGGCAAGCCTTAAAGAGACAGAGCGCGCACCAGAACTGCAGCTTGCAGACAAGATTCCAGATTTAGTCATTAAAATGAACAGCTTAAGAGCAACCAGGACACAATTGCAAAGACAAATAGATGAAGCAAATAAACTAAAAGCAGTAAACCCCCATAGCGCAACCGCCTATGATGTGCTGATAGAGACTTTACGCACACAGCTTGCTGAAATTGTTAGTGACATTGTGACACTTGAGAAACAAATGGGGCCCATGGCAGAGAGATACAAGAACCTGGATCGGTTTGAGGAGTCTCAAAAGCTCCTAAAACACAGACAGATACCTGAACCCAGCTCAGCCACCCCCTCACCATCAGAGCAGGAGACATCCTCACAGGAGCTGCTGTACAGGACCCCAGTGCTGCAAGATTCTGCCCCTTTTCATGATACCAGCCAAGTAAGCCAGCCACCCCCAGGGGGCAGCAGTGAGCAATCCCTGAAAGGTTCCAGCAATGGACTCTGTGTATCACAAGGCGTCCTCCCCCAGCCTGAGAATGGAAGTGATGCAGCCAGTGACACTATGGAAGTTGGAGAGACCCCCCAAATTGCAACCCTGGGGTCACATCCGGGACATAGTGACACCTCAGAACTGTCCCCCAATCGAGGAAACAAGCAAGCAAGTCCCACTGCATTGCAATCTGTTTGGGACAATGAACAGCCTCCGGTTCCTGATAGTAATGGGACTGAATCGACTGCATGCACTAATAATGTTTTTCCTCCCACAGGTGACCGACCACAGGTAGCGGGTCCCCCTCAATCAAGACCCCGCAGTGATATTACTGGCAATGCATCTGGCCACGCTCCTCCTCAGAATGCCTGGAGCCGCGGTGCCCCATCTTTTAGCCCTGGCTTACATTACACCGGTCAGGCATTTAAGAGGAGGAACGTGGTAAGATTTAAGAATAAGGGGGCAAAGGAAGATCTGCCAGACAGGAGACATGTGATCCGGGAGCTCCTGTGTAACCAGATGGGGTTCACACCCGCAGATATCTTGGCCGTCATAAACCTCCCGGACAGGCAGGGCTACGATATAAGCTTCAAGCTCATGTCCAGCTTGGACAGGTTCTGGGCAAGTGTAACAAAGTTTAGGGGCGCTGAGGGATGGACCAGTTTATCCTTATCCGGTATCAAAGCCGGGTACTGTGAGCGTTAACATCTTGTTCTGGAATGAGTCCGTCCCCCCGCAGGATATTGTGATATGGCTGAGGAGACATTGTGATATGGTGTCCGACCTGACAAAGTGTCTTGATGATGATGGGATCTGGACGGAGGCTGGAGGGTGCTGGTGAAGCTCAGGCAGCACAGTAATGTTACTTTACATTTGCCCAACTCCTTCTTTATCGGCCGTGAGAGGGGGGTGTGCTTCTATGCCGGTCAGCCACGCTTGTGCTTTAAGTGTGGGAAGGCCGGTCATGTGGCCGGAGTGTGTACTGTAGTGAAGTGCAACCTGTGCGGGGAGATTGGTCACACCAGCGCCATGTGTACAAATGTCCGGTGTAACTTGTGTGGTCAGATGGGTCACTACCATAAGGACTGCTCGGAGGCCTTCCATAACCTCTATAGCCAGACTGCAGAGGAGTTGGTGGCAACAGGTGAGGTTACAGAGGAGGAGGCTCTGATGTCTGGGCAGATAGTAACAAGGCCAGGGTCTGAGACAACTGAGATAAGAGATCAGACAGATGTAACCCCACAGCCTGTGGCCACCATCCCACGGCCAGCACCGGAGCAAGCTGATAGCCCATCTTCCCCTGTAGCCCCTTCCCCTGCTATGGCCCATTGCTCTGCTCCGGCCTCTTCTGGAGATAGCAGAGTCCCGGGTGATAAGAGAAAGAAGAAAAAAGACAAGTCCTCCCGCAGACCGGAGGACACATGGTCCTTAGTCCAAAAGCCAGGGAAAAAGTCCAAAGGAAGAACGGATACAGCAGTGACAGTTACATCAAACAGATATAACGTACTTTCTGAGTCAGGTGCAGATATTTCTGGGCACGATACTATGGAGCTGGAGCAAGAGTTAAAGCGTATAGCCAGAGAATGTGACTCGGGGTCAGAGGAGGACCCACCGACTAAGAAAAAGTCATCAGCAGCTATAGACCCGATAGACTCTGATATGGAAGTGACTGGCAGGCAGGGCGACTCTGATTCTGATCTATGATGATGGGGTTTAAGGTGCTGCTGCTCTGCATAATGATGGCAGGCTTCTCTTTAAGTATAGTCACCAGCAATGTGAACAGTATAAAGAATAAGAAAACCCGGCATGCTGTGTATGAACACCTGAAGTATCTAGATGCAGACGTCATCTTCCTGCAGGAACATCACTTGTCCTCCATCCAGCAGATCCAGGAGGCACAGCGGGAATGGCAGATGGGCCCATCCTTTTGGTCACTGGCTGTGGAGCCTTTTGCAGGCGTTGCAATACTCTTTAAGACCCAAAACGTGATTATTCATAGACTGACTGAGGTCTTGATGGGCAGGTGTCTAATTCTGGAGGTCACAATCCAGGGTAGAAGGCTCAGGCTCATCAATATCTATGGGCCACAGACAGTGACCAGAAGGATCAGCTTATTTAAGGAAATTAAGCCATATCTGTTCACCTCTGTGCCAGTGATATTTGCAGGTGATTTTAATGTAGCCAGGTCATCAAGCGATCGTTTATCTGGCAGAGGAGTAAGCACTGATGCAAGAACACTGAACAGCATTATCCTGCAGGCCGGACTTTGTGATGTCTTTGCCCAAAATGGCCGGAAACCTGGCTTTACTTACTCATGCGCAGGAAGAAGGAGCCGAATAGACTTGGCACTTGTGAGCCCGGCGGAATCTGTTCATTCCTTAAGCGAAAAGTTGGTCCCTTACTCTGACCACGTGGCCTTGTGCTTCTGTATAGGGGCTAGTAAGCGCCCAGACGTCGGCAAAGGACTGTGGAGGCTCAATACAAGGCTCCTAGAGGAACAAGAAGTCCAAGAGCTGGTCGAGGTCCTGATAGAACGGCAGATGGACAGAATAGATTTTTATGAAAGCAGCGCTGAGTGGTGGGAGGACATGAAGAAGGACATTGCCACACTGCTGAGGAAACTATCAGCTAAGAGGGGACAGAGCAGCTACTGCCAGTATATGAAGTTGAGGAAACAACTAGAGTCACTTTATTCACAAGGGCTGGAGGCAAGGGGAAAAATAGATGATCTGAAGTCCCAATTACAGCAACACCAGTATAATCGTTATAAGTCCCTAATAGTGGAGCGGGATTATGGACCCCAAGGGACACCCGACCCTTTCGAAAGCTGCAGGGACAAAGTGGCCAAAAAGTTGGTAATGGCCCTTCGTGATACCCAGGGTAACATGCAAGAGTCCCAGGCAGGTATTTTGGGAGTTGTTAAGACCTTTTATGAAGATCTTTTCCAGAAAAAGGCGCTAGATCAAGAAAAAATGTTGCATTTTTTGGAATCCTCTCCAAAACCAGACACCAGAGATGTGGACTTTTCCCTTTTAACAGCAGATATAACGATGGAGGAGGTGAAAGAAGCCATAAGTAGCTTGCACTTAAAGAAGACCCCTGGGCCCGATGGCCTACCAGCGGAATTCTATAAGAAATTTAAAGATCTCCTGGCTCCCATCTTGGCTGATGTATATAGTAGTTGTTTTAACAGTCATATGATGCCGAAGTCGATGAGAGAATCATCCTTGATCCTGCTTTTTAAGGGGAAAGAAACCAATGATATAAAGAACTGGAGGCCCATTGCCCTCCTTAATGTGGACAGGAAGATCCTGGCAAAAATTCTATTCTCCAGACTCAACTGCTTGTCTCCTGCCCTGTTGTCAACTTGCCAGTATGGGACTGTGAAAGGCCGGAACATCACTGGGGCAGTGATATCGCTTAGAGAAATGCTAGAGAGGTGCAGAGCTTTTGGCCATAGTAAATATGTGGTTAGCCTTGACCAAGCCAAGGCTTTTGACCGGGTTGATCACCAATACCTGTGGATGACTTTACTTCGATACGGCATTCCTGCATCATTCGTGGAGTGGTTAAAAACCTTATACCGTGGGGCAGAGGCCTTTCCTTTAATAAATGGGTGGAAAGGAGACACCTTTAGTGTTGAAGCAGGGGTGAGGCAGGGCTGTCCCTTGAGTCCCCTGTTATATGTTTTCGCCATTGACCCCTTTTTGAGATCTCTGCAGGAGTGTGACTTTCAGGGAGTGCCAGTGCCCCGTGCTGAACCATTTACCGTTCTGGCCTACGCAGATGATGTGACAGTGGTGTTGTCTGACCCAGGTGAGACACAGAGGTTGTCCCAGGTCATCTCATGCTACTCGGAGGCTTCAGGGTCTCTAGTAAACCTCGAGAAAAGCAAGGCATTCTGGACACTGCAGGGTGACCCAACATTTGACCTCCCTCAGTTTGCAAAGGCAGAGACTGAAATCAAAATCCTAGGTATCAAGTTTGGGAGAGGGGACAATGCCAAACTAAACTGGGAAGAGAAGCTAGAGATTGCAAGTTCCAGAGTCCAGCAGTGGAGAAACCCTAAGATCTCCTATCTAGCAAGAGTCAAGCTGATAAAGACTTACCTAGTTCCCATCTTCCTGTATGTTGCAGTCATCTTCCCATTGCCAGAATCCCTATCAGCCAGGCTCTACAGTCTGTTCTTCCGCATTCTTTGGGGTAATAGACTGAACCCAGTAAAGAGGGGGGTGACATATCTAAAAAAGAAGGAAGGGGGGCTGGAAATGCTGAACCCTAAAGTCCTGTATGACTCTCTCTTTTTAAAGACCAATTTTGGAAGCCTGAGCCCTAGTAGCAGTTCCCTGTGGGTTAAAAGCATAATAAATTGGATTATGCCCTTTGCTGAGTCCTGGATGCGGGATGGAAGTCTTAAGCGGGGGAGGTGGACCCAGACTCACCTTCCTACATACCTGGAGGGGGGTTTGAGGTCTTTAAGAACGTGGAAAATTGGGAAGTCCTACTTAGAGGGCAACTCCAGAAAGCAGGTATACAATAGAGTATGTGAGACTTTCTTTTGTTCACCACTCGAGATCACGGACTGCAGCTGCTCAACCCTTCAGGACGGCCTGAGGTTCCTGAATGGGGCCAGGTTACCCCCTAAATTCTATGACACTGCCTGGCTTTCCTTTCACAGGAAGTTATATGTTCGCGGGAACATGAAGTGGTTGTGCCAGCCTGAGCGGAGCTGCCCTTTAGGTTGTGGCGTGGAGGAGACAATGGAGCACTTTCTGGTTCAGTGCTGGGGGGCTTGCAGAATCTGGGAGGAGGTGGCCAATAGGTTAAAGATTAGGAGGTTAAAAGATCTGACCTACCTAGAAAGAGTCTACGGAGTGTCCCCACTGTGCCCAGAAATCCACTCAGAGACCCTGTACCTCATTATAACCACCATAAAGTATTATCATTGGCACACCCGAACCCGCACCTCCATGTACCGCGAGCCTTTCCAGCACAAGGAGGCCGCAGACCTGATCATCTCTGAGTTACGCTGGATCCGAGGCCGAGAAAACAGGAGGTTATGGCATGATGTGTCCCTGTGATAACCCGGTACCTACCCCCCCCCCCCCCGACCTGTAGCCTGATGGGTCCTTACTGACTAATCATTAACAGTATTGACATGATGGATAATGAATAGTGTGTAGTAGTAGCAGTAGTTCTGCTGTGTTATGTTTATTTTGTATACAATTATGTTTTTTCTTTGTATTCTGTATTAATGCTGATCAGCTGAGTTTTGTTTGTTTGTTTACTAATAAAAATTCCCTTATACCCTAATAGATTGTAAGCTCTTCTCCTTCTGTATTCCCCTTATAACCTAATAGAGTGTAAGCTCTTCTCCTCCTGTATCCTCCCTTATACCCTAATAGATGGTTAAGGTGGGAGGAGGTGTGTGAGTGAGCTCTGCAGGTGCTGTGAATGTCTGGCTCTAGCCCAGGGCCTGGCTGCCTTGGGTGGGGTCGCTCCCCAGGTGAGCTCCAGGCTTCTCGGTCTGAATCTGGAGTCCATGTTAGAGACCCTCTGGCTACTGAATATGCTGCTGACCGGCTGACCGCGGTGGATTACAATGAAGGTGGAAGAGTCTTTATGGAAGAAAGTTACAGTAAAGTAAGTGAAGCTGGAATGGAAGTGGTGGATAATAATGATGGGCCGTGTAGCAGTGTCTGTGTGCAGCATGTAATGGAGGGAGGGCGGCAGCCCCAGCAAAGTGACTGTGCTGATCCAGGCAGGGAGATCCAACAACCTGTTGTGATGGACACTCAGCAGCCAGCTCAGGCCGGCAGTGGGAAGCAGCACAAGCTGAGGAGGACATCTTTGGAAAGACTGACAATGCAGGAAAACATGCAGCAGAATGTGTGTGTGAGCCAAGAGTCCCGGGCCCTGCGATCCAAGACCCAGCCGGCCACCGGTGACCCCATAACTGGGGGGAAATCTGCTAAATCTGCCACTAGTCATAAATCTGGGAAGTTATCAGACAATGCAAATGCTGAGCTGGGGGCAATTGGCCACAAGTCTCCCAGGACTGAGGCAGCAGAGACATTCAAAGACCCAGCAGAAAAGCCAAGGCGCAAGGCAAGTCTTAAAGAGACAGAGCGCGCACCAGAACTGCAGCTTGCAGACAAAATTCCAGGTTTAGTCAATAAAATGAACAGCTTAAGAGCATCCAGGACACAACTGCAAAGACAAATAGATGAAGCAAATAAACAAAAAGCAGCAAACCCCAATAGCGCAACCGCCTATGATGTGCTGATAGAGACTTTACGCACACAGCTTGCTGAAATTGTTAGTGACATTGAGACACTTGAGAAACAAATGGGGCCCATGGCAGAGAGATACAAGAACCTGGATCGGTTTGAGGAGTCTCAAAAGCTCCTAAAACACAGACAGATACCTGAACCCAGCTCAGTCCCCCCCTCACCATCAAAGCAGGAGACATCCTCACAGGAGCTGCTGTACAGGACCCCAGTGCTGCAAGATTCTGCCCCTTTTCATGATACCAGCCAAGTAAGCCAGCCACCCCCAGGGGGCAGCAGTGAGCAATCCCTGAAAGGTTCCAGCAATGGACTCTGTGTATCACAAGGCGCCCTCCCCCAGCCTGAGAATGGATGTGATGCAGCCAGTGACACTATGGAAGTTGGAGAGACCCCCCAAATTGCAACCCTGGGGTCACATCCGGGACATAGTGACACCTCTGAACTGTCCCCCAATCGAGGAAACAAGCAAGCAAGTCCCACTGCATTGCAATCTGTTTGGGACAATGAACAGCCTGCGGTTCCTGATAGTAATGGGACTGAATCGACTGCATGCACTAATAATGTTTTTCCTCCCACAGGTGACCGACCACAGGTAGCGGGTCCCCCTCAATCCAGACCCCGCAGTGATATTACTGGCAATGCATCTGGCCACGCTCCTTCTCAGAATGCCTGGAGCCGCGGTGCCCCATCTTTTAGCCCCGGCTTACATTACACCGGTCAGGCATTTAAGAGGAGGAACGTGGTAAGATTTAAGAATAAGGGGGCAAAGGAAGATCTGCCAGACAGGAGACATGTGATCCGGGAGCTCCTGTGTAACCAGATGGGGTTCACACCCGCAGATATCTTGGCCGTCATAAACCTCCCGGACAGGCAGGGCTACGATATAAGCTTCAAGCTCATGTCCAGCTTGGACAGGTTCTGGGCAAGTGTGACAAAGTTTAGGGGCGCTGAGGGATGGGACCAGTTTATCCTTATCCCGGTATCAAAGCTGGGTACTGTGAGCGTTAACATCTTGTTCTGGAATGAATCCGTCCCCCCGCAGGATATTGTGATATGGCTGAGGAGACATTGTGATATGGTGTCTGACCTGACAAAGTGTCTTGATGATGATGGGATCTGGACGGGAGGCTGGAGGGTGCTGGTGAAGCTCAGGCAGCACAGTAATGTTACCTTACATTTGCCCAACTCCTTCTTTATTGGCCGTGAGAGGGGGGTGTGTTTCTATGCCGGTCAGCCACGCTTGTGCTTTAAGTGTGGGAAGGCCGGTCATGTGGCCGGAGTGTGTACTGTAGTGAAGTGTAACCTATGCGGGGAGATTGGTCACACCAGCGCCATGTGTACAAATGTCTGGTGTAACTTGTGTGGTCAGATGGGTCACTACCATAAGGACTGCTCGGAGGCCTTCCATAACCTCTATAGCCCCTGCTACGGGGCTCGGGGTCAGAGGAGGACCCACCGACTAAGAAAAAGTCCCCAGCAGCTATAGACCCGATAGACTCTGATATGGAAGTGACTGGCAGGCAGGACGACTCTGATGATTCAGATCTATGATGGTGTTTAATGTGTTACTGCTCTACATAATGATGGCACCTAACCCCTGATCTGTAACCTGATGTATCTTCACTGATTAATCATTAAGAGTATAGACACGATAGATAATGTATAGTATGTAGTATTCTGCTGTGTTATGTTTATTGTATACAAGTATACGTTATCTTTATATTATGTATTAATGCTGATTAGCTGAGTTTTGTTTGTTTGTTTACCAATAAAAATTCCCTTATACCCTAATAGAGTGTAAGCTCTTCTCCCTCTGTATCCTCCCTTATACCCTAATAGAGTGTAAGCTCTTCTCCCTCTGTATCCTCCCTTATACACTAATAGATTGTAAGCTCTTCTCCTTCTGTATCCTCCCTTATACCCTAATAGAGTGTAAGCTCTTCTCCTTCTGTATCCTCCCTTATACCCTAATAGAGTGTAAGCTCTTCTCCTTCTGTATCCTCCCTTATACCCTAATAGAGTGTAAGCTCTTCTCCTTCTGTATCCTCCCTTATACCCAAATAGATTGTAAGCTCTTTTCCTTCTGTTTCCTCCCTTATACACTAATAGAGTGTAAGCTCTTCTCCTTCTGTATCCTCCCTTATACCCTAATAGAGTGTAAGCTCTTCTCCTTCTGTATCCTCCCTTATACCCAAATAGATTGTAAGCTCTTTTCCTTCTGTTTCCTCCCTTATACACTAATAGAGTGTAAGCTCTTCTCCTTCTGTATCCTCCCTTATACCCTAATAGATTGTAAGCTCTTCTCCTTCTGTATTCCCCTTATACCCTAATAGAGTGTAAGCTCTTCTCCTTCTGTATCCTCCCTTATACCCTAATAGATTGTAAGCTCTTCTCCTCCTGTATCCTCCCTTATACCCTAATAGATTGTAAGCTCTTCTCCTCCTGTATCCTCCCTTATACCCTAATAGAGTGTAAGCTCTTCTCCTTCTGTATCCTCCCTTATACCCTAATAGAGTGTAAGCTCTTCTCCCTCTGTATCCTCCCTTATACCCTAATAGAGTGTAAGCTCTTCTCCCTCTGTATCCTCCCTTATACCCTAATAGAGTGTAAGCTCTTCTCCTTCTGTATCCTCCCTTATACCCTAATAGATTGTAAGCTCTTCTCCTTCTGTATCCTCCCTTATACCCTAATAGAGTGTAAGCTCTTCTCCTCCTGTATCCTCCCTTATACCCTAATAGAGTGTAAGCTCTTCTCCTTCTGTAGCCTCCCTTATACCCTAATAGAGTGTAAGCTCTTCTCCTTCTGTATCCTCCCTTATACCCTAATAGAGTGTAAGCTCTTCTCCTCCTGTATCCTCCCTTATACCCTAATAGATTGTAAGCTCTTCTCCTTCTGTATCCTCCCTTATACCCTAATAGAATGTAAGCTCTTCTCCTTCTGTATCCTCCCTTATACCCTAATAGAGTGTAAGCTCTTCTCCTCCTGTATCCTCCCTTATACCCTAATAGATTGTAAGCTCTTCCCCTTCTGTATCCTCCCTTTTACCCTAATAGATTGTAAGCTCTTCTCCTCCTGTATCCTCCCTTATACCCTAATTGATTTTAAGCTCTTCTCCTTTTGTATCCTTCCTTATACCCTAATAGATTGTAAGCTCTTCTCCTCCTGTATCCTCCCTTATACCCTAATAGAGTGTAAGCTCTTCTCCTGTATCCTCCCTTATACCCTAATAGAGTGTAAGCTCTTCTCCTCCTGTATCCTCCCTTATACCCTAATAGAGTGTAAGCTCTTCTCCTGTATCCTCCCTTATACCCTAATAGAGTGTAAGCTCTTCTCCTTCTGTATCCTCCCTTATACCCTAATAGAGTGTAAGCTCTTCTCCTGTATCCTCCCTTATACCCTAATAGAGTGTAAGCTCTTCTCCTCCTGTATCCTCCCTTATACCCTAATAGATTTTAAGCTCTTCTCCTAATATGGTCTGGTCGGGTGGCTCTATGAAGGTGGTGGTGGTGGGGATGTGATGTGGTATTGGTGGTGACGGAGGTGATGTTGGTAGTGATGTTGGTGGTGAGAATGATGGTAGGTGGAGTGGTTATGGGTGGGGGTTTGGTGGTGATGGGTCAGTTGTGGGGTAGTGGTTGTGGTGGGGAGGTGGTAGTGTTTGTAGAGGTGGTGGTAGTGGTGAGTTGATGGGTGATGGTTGGGGTGGAGGTTGTGGTGGTGATGGGTGGGTTGTGGGGCAGTGGCTGTGGTGGTGGTGGTGGGGTGGTGGTTGTGGTGGTGGTTCTGGTAGTGAGGATGATGGGTGGGTTGTGGGGCAGTCGTTGCGGTGGTGGTGGTGGTGGTGGTGGGGTGTTGGTTGTGGTGGTGGTTCTGGTAGTGAGGATGATGTGTAGGTTGTGGGGCAGTCGTTGCGGTGGTGGTGGGGTGTTGGTTGTGGTGGTGGTTCTGGTAGTGAGGATGATGGGTGGGTTGTGGGGCAGTCGTTGCGGTGGTGGTGGTGGGGTGTTGGTTGTGGTGGTGGTTCTGGTAGTGAGGGTGATGGGTGGGTTGTGGGGCAGTCGTTGTTGTGGTGGTGGTGGTGGTGGTGGGGTGTTGGTTGTGGTCATGGTAGTGAGGGTGATGGGTGGGTTGTGGGGCAGTCGTTGCGGTGGTGGGGTGTTGGTTGTGGTGGTGGTTCTGGTAGTGATGGGTGGGTTGTTGAATGCTGGTTGTGGTGGGCTGATGGTGGTTTTGGTGGTGGTGAGGGTAGTGGTTGGGGTAATGGGTGGAGGTGGTAGGATGGAGGTGGTGGTGGTTGTGGTAGGGAGGTGGTGTTGGTGGTAAGGGTAATGGGTGGTGGCTGTGGTAGGGTGGAGGTGGTGGTGGTAGTGAAGGTGGTGGGGTGGTGGTGAGGGTAATGGGTGGTGATAAGTTGGTGGTTGTGGTAGAATAGAGGTGGTGGTTGTGTTGGTAGTAGTGATAGTGGTGGGGTGGTGGTGAGGGTAATGTATGGTGGTTGTGGTGGTGTTGGTGGTGAGGGTAATAGGTGGTGACAAGGTGGTGGTGAGGGTAATGGATGGTGGTTGTGATAATGGTGGTGGGGTGGTGGTAGTGAGGGTAATAGGTGGCGACAAGCTGGTGGTGAGGGTAATGGATGGTGGTTGTGGTGATGGTGGTGAGGGTAATGGGTGGTGACAAGGTGGTGGTGAGGGTAATGGATGGTCGTTGTGATGATGGTGGTGGGGTGGTGGTAGTGAGGGTAATGGGTGGTGACAAGGTGCTGGTGAGGGTAATGGGTGGTGGTAGGGTGGTGGTTGTAGTAGGGTGGTGGTGGTGGCAGTGATGGTGGTGGGGTGGTTGTGAGGGTAATGGATGGTGGTAGGGTGATGGTTGTGGTAGGGTGGAGGTGGTGTTGGTGGTTGTGGTGAGGGTAATGGGTGGTCGCAGGGTGGTGGCTGTGGTATGGTAGTAATGGTTGTAGGGTGATGGTTGTGGTGAGGGTAATGGGTGGTGGCAGGGTGGTGGATGTGGTTTGCCGGTGGTTGTGGTGGTAGTGATGGTGGTGGGGTGGTGGTTGTGGTGGTGAGGGTAATGGGTGGCGACAAGCTGGTGGTGAGGGTAATGGATGGTGGTTGTGATGGTGGTGAGGGTAATGGGTGGTGACAAGGTGGTGGTGAGGGTAATGGATGGTCGTTGTGATGATGGTGGTGGCGTGGTTGTAGTGAGGGTAATGGGTGGTGACAAGGTGGCGGTGAGGGTAATGGGTGGTGGTAGGGTGGTGGTGGTGGCAGTGATGGTGGTGGGGTGGTTGTGAGGGTAATGGATGGTGGAGGTGGTGTTGGTGGTTGTGGTGAGGGTAATGGGTGGTCGCAGGGTGGTGGCTGTGGTATGGTAGTAATGGTTGTAGGGTGATGGTTGTGGTGAGGGTAATGGGTGGTGGCAGGGTAGTGGTTGTGGTTTGCTGGTGGTAGTGATGGTGGCAGGGTGGTGGATGTGGTTTGCCGGTGGTTGTGGTGGTAGTGATGGTGGTGGGGTGGTGGTTGTGGTAATGATGGTGGTTGTGTTGGTGGTGAGGGTAATGGGTGGTGGTTGTGGTAGGATGGAGGTGGTGGTGGTATTGATGGTGGTTTTCCCGGCAAAGTGTGAAAGTAGTTGTAGTGGGAAAGTCAGTGATTATCCGGCCTCGTACATTCATAATGCGGCATTCCCGGCCGCCTGATCCCGGTGACCCCCGGTGACATCCGTCATTATGACAGCAGGTGGAGGGGCGGGGGGGGGTCGTTTGTAGATCATTTAGGTGAGAAGTGTCGGGGGAATTGCTTTACAAAACTAGAGGAATGGCATATGAGAGGTATAAGGTGTCACCACCACCGGCACCACCGCCCTCTAAGGGACATCCCCATTCATCAGTCCGGCCACCGTCAATTATATCATTAACTCCTCCAGACTATTGAGCGCTCAATAGGGATTGGATTACCCTTAGTGGTGGTGGTGAGGGTAATGGGCCTGTCCTCTCGGGCCTTCTTGTTAACCCTCGCTAAGCCGGCCGGCGGGGATAGGTGAGCCCTGGGAGGGTTTAATAGAACATTCCACGACCAGCTGAGCTGTTGGCGGCCACATGCTGCTTCTCTAAAAGGAAAGTCTCAATGTGCCGGACTTTGTTAGAATGTCGCCTGGGGGCACAAGAGGGTGAGATAAACTACCCCCACCCCCCACACACCCCCGCCCTTCCCAACACACCCCCCTCCCTCCTTCCAACAGCAGCCTTCTGTATCCCGCTGGGCTACGGACAGACGCCGCTCTGCCTCTCGCACGGCTTTTAAGGGGGCCCCCGATGAGATAGGAATGGCACCTGGATGGCCAGAGAAGACAGGGAGAGACAATCAATGCTTATCTATCCTGAATGTGGAAGATTACAGCTCAAAAAAAAAAAAAAAAAAAAAAAAAGAAAGAAAAAAGCATTACATAAAAAAAATATATACCGTATATAAAAAAAATACATTAACACAAAAGGAAAATAAACAACAAAAAACATAGACAAAGAAGAACCGAAATAGTTTACCCTTAACTTGCACGAGAACAAGTTGAATCTTTTTATTTATTTATCAATAAAAAATAAAAACTAGAAAAAAGTCAAACAAATTAAAAACTTGATTTATAATAAGAATAAACTATATATATATATATATATATATATATATATATATATATATATATATTAACAATAAGAATAATTCATTTCATGAAATGAGAACAAAAACAAAACAAATATAACAAATAACCATAACCAAATAAAATAATTAAATTATATATTTTTTTATTTATTTTAAATAAGAAATAATATATATATATATATATAGATATATATATATATATATATATATCAAAAAAACATGTGATCAAGGTGAATCTTTTTATCTAATTATTTTAATTTAATTTAAGTGTATTTATTTTTTTGCATTCATTTCATTTATAAAATGACAAACAAATTACATTTTTGATTTATTACAAGAAATTATCTATATATATATATATATATATATATATATATATATATATATATATATATATATATGAAAAACAAATATAACAAATTACAAAATAAAATGTTTAATTTATAAATTTTTTTATTTAATTTAAATAAAAAAAAGAATATATATATATATATATATATATATATATATATATTACATTTTTAAATCAAATATTTAATTTGTTATATATATATATATATATATATATATATATATATTCATTTCATTATTGAAATGAAAAATAGAAAACAAACAAAAAAGCAAAAATAACAAGTAACCAAATAAAATATTTAATTTACAAACGTTTTTTATTTTATTTAAATTACAATTTTTTATTAAATTAAAAAAAAAAAAAAAAAAAAAAAAAATATATATATATATATATATATATATATATATATATATATATATATATATATATGTATATATATATTTATATAAAATAAAACTAAATAATTTATTTCAATTAATTTTGAATTTGATTATGACCTATTTTTTACATTTATTTAAACAAAATATAAATTTATATTTTTTACTATATATATATTTTTATATATATATATTCATGCATTTCATTCCTGAAATTAAAAATAGAAAAAAAAAATATATATATATATATATATATATATTATAGAAAGAGAGAGAGATTATGGACCTTATTTATGATGTGCGCCATTTAGCACCATTTTTGTGACTATAGCGCTGGAATTTGCATCTTATCTGGGGCTGTGCTGTGTACTACATTGGCGCTAGCAGTCCCTGCGCAGAAGCAGAAAGCTTTGATTGTTGCACTTAGGTATGGACCGGCCTATGTCAGCGCCTCTTGGACCCGCCAGTGAACACCACTTTGAACTGCCGTTATCCCAACACTAGGGGAGCAGTTGGGGGGTTAGGTGTCCGGGGAGCAGTTGGAGGGTTAGGTGTCTGGGGAGCAGTTGGAGGGTTAGGTGTCTGGGGAGCAGTTGGAGGGTTAGGTGTCTGGGGAGCAGTTGGAGGGTTAGGTGTCTGGGGAGCAGTTGGGGGGTTAGCTGTCTGGGGAGCAGTTGGGGGGTTAGGTGTCTGGGGAGCAGTGGGAGGGTTAGCTGTCTGGGGAGCAGTTGGAGGGTTAGGTGTCTGGGGAGCAGTTGGGGGGTTAGCTGTCTGGGGAGCAGTTGGGGGGTTAGGTGTCTGGGGAGCAGTTGGGGGGTTAGGTGTCTGGGGAGCAGTTGGTGGGTTAGGTGTCTGGGGAGCAGTTGGAGGGTTAGGTGTCTGGGGAGCAGTTGGGGGGTTAGGTGTCTGGGGAGCAGTGGGAGGGTTAGGTGTCTGGGAAGCAGTTGGAGGGTTAGGTGTCTGGGGAGCAGTTGGAGGGTTAGGTGTCTGGGGAGCAGTTGGAGAGTTAGGTGACTGGGGAGCAGTTGGAGGGTTAGGTGTCTGGGGAGCAGTTGAAGGGTTAGGTGTCTGGGGAGCAGTTGGAGGGTTAGGTGACTGGGTAGCAGTTGGAGGGTTAGGTGTCTGGGGAGCAGTTGGAGGGTTAGGTGTCTGGGGAGCAGTTGGTGGGTTAGGTGTCTGGGGAGCAGTTGGAGGGTTAGGTGTCTGGGGAGCAGTTGGGGGGTTAGGTGTCTGGGGAGCAGTGGGAGGGTTAGGTGTCTGGGGAGCAGTTGGAGGGTTAGGTGTCTGGGGAGCAGTTGGGGGGTTAGGTGTCTGGGGAGCAGTTGGAGGGTTAGGTGTCTGGGGAGCAGTTGGAGGGTTAGGTGTCTGGGGAGCAGTTGGAGGGTTAGGTGTCTGGGGAGCAGTTGGAGGGTTAGGTGTCTGGGGAGCAGTTGGAGGGTTAGGTGTCCGGGGAGCAGTTGGAGGGTTAGGCGTCCGGGGAGCAGTTGGAGGGTTAGGCGTCCGGGGAGCAGTTGGAGGGTTAGGCGTCTGGGGAGCAGTTGGAGGGTTAGGTGTCCGGGGAGCAGTTGGAGGGTTAGGCGTCCAGGGAGCAGTTGGAGGGTTAGGCGTCTGGGGAGCAGTTGGAGGGTTAGATGTCTGGGGAGCAGTTGGAGGGTTAGATGTCTGGGGAGCAGTTGGAGGGTTAGGTGTCTGGGGAGCAGTAGGAGGGTTAGGTGTCTGGGGAGCAGTTGGAGGGTTAGGTGTCTGGGGAGCAGTAGGAGGGTTAGGTGTCTGGGGAGCAGTAGGAGGGTTAGGTGTCTGGGGAGCAGTTGGAGGGTTAGGCGTCTGGGGAGCAGTTGGAGGGTTAGGTGCCTGGGGAGCAGTTGGAGGGTTAGGTGCCTGGGGAGCAGTTGGAGGGTTAGGTGTCTGGGGAGCAGTTGGAGGGTTAGGTGTCTGGGGAGCAGTTGGGGGATTAGGTGTCTGGGGAGCAGTTGGGGGGTTAGGTGTGCGGGGAGCAGTTGGAGGGTTAGGTGTCTGGGGAGCAGTTGGAGGGTTAGGTGTGCGGGGACCAGTTGGAGGGTTAGGTGTCTGGGGAGCAGTTGGGGGATTAGGTGTCTGGGGAGCAGTTGGGGGGTTAGGTGTCTGGGGAGCAGTTGGGGGGTTAGGTGTCTGGGGAGCAGTTGGAGGGTTAGGTGACTGGGGAGCAGTTGGAGGGTTAGGTGTCTGGGGAGCAGTTGGAGGGTTAGGTGTCTGGGGAGCAGTTGGGGGGTTAGGTGTCTGGGGAGCAGTTGGGGGTTTGATGCCTGGGGAGCAGTTGGAGGGTTAGGTGTCTGGGGAGCAGTTGGAGGGTTAGGTGTCTGGGGAGCAGTTGGAGGGTTAGGTGTCTGGGGAGCAGTTGGAGGGTTAGGTGTCTGGGGAGCAGTTGGAGGGTTAGGTGTCTGGGGAGCAGTTGGAGGGTTAGGTGTCTGGGAAGCAGTTGGGTCGTTAGGTGTCTGGGGAGCAGTTGGAGGGTTAGGTGTCTGGGGAGCAGTTGGAGGGTTAGGTGTCTGGGGAGCAGTTGGAGGGTTAGGTGTCTGGGGAGCAGTTGGGGGGTTAGGTGTCTGGGGAGCAGTTGAAGGGTTAGGTGTCTGGGGAGCAGTTGGAGGGTTAGGTGTCTGGGGAGCAGTTGGAGGGTTAGGTGACTGGGAAGCAGTTGAGGGGTTAGGTGTCTGGGGAGCAGTTGGAGGGTTAGGTGTCTGGGGAGCAGTTGGAGGGTTAGGTGTCTGGGGAGCAGTTGGAGGGTTAGGTGTCTGGGGAGCAGTTGGAGGGTTAGGTGTCTGGGGAGCAGTTGGGGGGTTAGGTGTCTGGGGAGCAGTTGGAGGGTTAGGTGTCTGGGGAGCAGTTGGAGGGTTAGGTGTCTGGGGAGCAGTTGGGGGGTTAGGTGTCTGGGGAGCAGTTGGAGGGTTAGGTGTCTGGGGAGCAGTTGGAGGGTTAGGTGTCTGGGAAGCAGTTGGGTCGTTAGGTGTCTGGGAAGCAGTTGGGTCGTTAGGTGTCTGGGGAGCAGTTGGAGGGTTAGGTGTCTGGGGAGCAGTTGGAGGGTTAGGTGTCTGGGGAGCAGTTGTAGGGTTAGGTGTCTGGGAAGCAGTTGTAGGGTTAGGTGTCTGGGGAGCAGTTGGAGGGTTAGGTGTCTGGGGAGCAGTTGTAGGGTTAGGTGTCTGGGGAGCAGTTGGAGGGTTAGGTGTCTGGGGAGCAGTTGTAGGGTTAGGTGTCTGGGGAGTAGTTGGAGGGTTAGGTGTCTGGGGAGCAGTTGGAGGGTTAGGTGTCTGGGGAGCAGTTGGAGGGTTAGGTGTCCCATGTAGCGTCACATGTATTATTACATATAACAGCGCCATGTAGCGTCACATGTATTATTAGGTGTCTGGGGAGCAGTTGGAGGGTTAGGTGACTGGGGAGCAGTTGGAGGGTTAGGTGTCTGGGGAGCAGTTGGAGGGTTAGGTGTCTGGGGAGCAGTTGGGGGGTTAGGTGTCTGGGGAGCAGTTGGGGGTTTGATGCCTGGGGAGCAGTTGGAGGGTTAGGTGTCTGGGGAGCAGTTGGAGGGTTAGGTGTCTGGGGAGCAGTTGGAGGGTTAGGTGTCTGGGGAGCAGTTGGAGGGTTAGGTGTCTGGGGAGCAGTTGGAGGGTTAGGTGTCTGGGGAGCAGTTGGGGGGTTAGGTGTCTGGGGAGCAGTTGGAGGGTTAGGTGTCTGGGGAGCAGTTGGAGGGTTAGGTGTCTGGGGAGCAGTTGGGGGGTTAGGTGTCTGGGGAGCAGTTGGAGGGTTAGGTGTCTGGGGAGCAGTTGGAGGGTTAGGTGTCTGGGAAGCAGTTGGGTCGTTAGGTGTCTGGGGAGCAGTTGGAGGGTTAGGTGTCTGGGGAGCAGTTGGAGGGTTAGGTGTCTGGGGAGCAGTTGGGGGGTTAGGTGTCCGGGGAGCAGTTGGAGGGTTAGGTGTCTGGGGAGCAGTTGGAGGGTTAGGTGTCTGGGGAGCAGTTGGAGGGTTAGGTGTCTGGGGAGCAGTTGGAGGGTTAGGTGTCTGGGGAGCAGTTGGGGGGTTAGCTGTCTGGGGAGCAGTTGGGGGGTTAGGTGTCTGGGGAGCAGTGGGAGGGTTAGCTGTCTGGGGAGCAGTTGGAGGGTTAGGTGTCTGGGGAGCAGTTGGGGGGTTAGCTGTCTGGGGAGCAGTTGGGGGGTTAGGTGTCTGGGGAGCAGTTGGGGGGTTAGGTGTCTGGGGAGCAGTTGGTGGGTTAGGTGTCTGGGGAGCAGTTGGAGGGTTAGGTGTCTGGGGAGCAGTTGGGGGGTTAGGTGTCTGGGGAGCAGTGGGAGGGTTAGGTGTCTGGGAAGCAGTTGGAGGGTTAGGTGTCTGGGGAGCAGTTGGAGGGTTAGGTGTCTGGGGAGCAGTTGGAGAGTTAGGTGACTGGGGAGCAGTTGGAGGGTTAGGTGTCTGGGGAGCAGTTGAAGGGTTAGGTGTCTGGGGAGCAGTTGGAGGGTTAGGTGACTGGGTAGCAGTTGGAGGGTTAGGTGTCTGGGGAGCAGTTGGAGGGTTAGGTGTCTGGGGAGCAGTTGGTGGGTTAGGTGTCTGGGGAGCAGTTGGAGGGTTAGGTGTCTGGGGAGCAGTTGGGGGGTTAGGTGTCTGGGGAGCAGTGGGAGGGTTAGGTGTCTGGGGAGCAGTTGGAGGGTTAGGTGTCTGGGGAGCAGTTGGGGGGTTAGGTGTCTGGGGAGCAGTTGGAGGGTTAGGTGTCTGGGGAGCAGTTGGAGGGTTAGGTGTCTGGGGAGCAGTTGGAGGGTTAGGTGTCTGGGGAGCAGTTGGAGGGTTAGGTGTCTGGGGAGCAGTTGGAGGGTTAGGTGTCCGGGGAGCAGTTGGAGGGTTAGGCGTCCGGGGAGCAGTTGGAGGGTTAGGCGTCTGGGGAGCAGTTGGAGGGTTAGATGTCTGGGGAGCAGTTGGAGGGTTAGGTGTCCGGGGAGCAGTAGGAGGGTTAGGTGTCTGGGGAGCAGTTGGAGGGTTAGGTGTCTGGGGAGCAGTTGGGGGGTTAGGTGTCTGGGGAGCAGTGGGAGGGTTAGGTGTCTGGGGAGCAGTTGGAGGGTTAGGTGTCTGGGGAGCAGTTGGAGGGTTAGGTGTCTGGGGAGCAGTTGGAGGGTTAGGTGTCTGGGGAGCAGTTGGAGGGTTAGGCGTCCGGGGAGCAGTTGGAGGGTTAGGCGTCTGGGGAGCAGTTGGAGGGTTAGGTGTCCGGGGAGCAGTTGGAGGGTTAGGCGTCCAGGGAGCAGTTGGAGGGTTAGGCGTCTGGGGAGCAGTTGGAGGGTTAGATGTCTGGGGAGCAGTTGGAGGGTTAGATGTCTGGGGAGCAGTTGGAGGGTTAGGTGTCTGGGGAGCAGTAGGAGGGTTAGGTGTCTGGGGAGCAGTTGGAGGGTTAGGTGTCTGGGGAGCAGTAGGAGGGTTAGGTGTCTGGGGAGCAGTAGGAGGGTTAGGTGTCTGGGGAGCAGTTGGAGGGTTAGGCGTCTGGGGAGCAGTTGGAGGGTTAGGTGCCTGGGGAGCAGTTGGAGGGTTAGGTGCCTGGGGAGCAGTTGGAGGGTTAGGTGTCTGGGGAGCAGTTGGAGGGTTAGGTGTCTGGGGAGCAGTTGGGGGATTAGGTGTCTGGGGAGCAGTTGGGGGGTTAGGTGTGCGGGGAGCAGTTGGAGGGTTAGGTGTCTGGGGAGCAGTTGGAGGGTTAGGTGTGCGGGGACCAGTTGGAGGGTTAGGTGTCTGGGGAGCAGTTGGGGGATTAGGTGTCTGGGGAGCAGTTGGGGGGTTAGGTGTCTGGGGAGCAGTTGGGGGGTTAGGTGTCTGGGGAGCAGTTGGAGGGTTAGGTGACTGGGGAGCAGTTGGAGGGTTAGGTGTCTGGGGAGCAGTTGGAGGGTTAGGTGTCTGGGGAGCAGTTGGGGGGTTAGGTGTCTGGGGAGCAGTTGGGGGTTTGATGCCTGGGGAGCAGTTGGAGGGTTAGGTGTCTGGGGAGCAGTTGGAGGGTTAGGTGTCTGGGGAGCAGTTGGAGGGTTAGGTGTCTGGGGAGCAGTTGGAGGGTTAGGTGTCTGGGGAGCAGTTGGAGGGTTAGGTGTCTGGGGAGCAGTTGGAGGGTTAGGTGTCTGGGAAGCAGTTGGGTCGTTAGGTGTCTGGGGAGCAGTTGGAGGGTTAGGTGTCTGGGGAGCAGTTGGAGGGTTAGGTGTCTGGGGAGCAGTTGGAGGGTTAGGTGTCTGGGGAGCAGTTGGGGGGTTAGGTGTCTGGGGAGCAGTTGAAGGGTTAGGTGTCTGGGGAGCAGTTGGAGGGTTAGGTGTCTGGGGAGCAGTTGGAGGGTTAGGTGACTGGGAAGCAGTTGAGGGGTTAGGTGTCTGGGGAGCAGTTGGAGGGTTAGGTGTCTGGGGAGCAGTTGGAGGGTTAGGTGTCTGGGGAGCAGTTGGAGGGTTAGGTGTCTGGGGAGCAGTTGGAGGGTTAGGTGTCTGGGGAGCAGTTGGGGGGTTAGGTGTCTGGGGAGCAGTTGGAGGGTTAGGTGTCTGGGGAGCAGTTGGAGGGTTAGGTGTCTGGGGAGCAGTTGGGGGGTTAGGTGTCTGGGGAGCAGTTGGAGGGTTAGGTGTCTGGGGAGCAGTTGGAGGGTTAGGTGTCTGGGAAGCAGTTGGGTCGTTAGGTGTCTGGGAAGCAGTTGGGTCGTTAGGTGTCTGGGGAGCAGTTGGAGGGTTAGGTGTCTGGGGAGCAGTTGGAGGGTTAGGTGTCTGGGGAGCAGTTGTAGGGTTAGGTGTCTGGGAAGCAGTTGTAGGGTTAGGTGTCTGGGGAGCAGTTGGAGGGTTAGGTGTCTGGGGAGCAGTTGTAGGGTTAGGTGTCTGGGGAGCAGTTGGAGGGTTAGGTGTCTGGGGAGCAGTTGTAGGGTTAGGTGTCTGGGGAGTAGTTGGAGGGTTAGGTGTCTGGGGAGCAGTTGGAGGGTTAGGTGTCTGGGGAGCAGTTGGAGGGTTAGGTGTCCCATGTAGCGTCACATGTATTATTACATATAACAGCGCCATGTAGCGTCACATGTATTATTAGGTGTCTGGGGAGCAGTTGGAGGGTTAGGTGACTGGGGAGCAGTTGGAGGGTTAGGTGTCTGGGGAGCAGTTGGAGGGTTAGGTGTCTGGGGAGCAGTTGGGGGGTTAGGTGTCTGGGGAGCAGTTGGGGGTTTGATGCCTGGGGAGCAGTTGGAGGGTTAGGTGTCTGGGGAGCAGTTGGAGGGTTAGGTGTCTGGGGAGCAGTTGGAGGGTTAGGTGTCTGGGGAGCAGTTGGAGGGTTAGGTGTCTGGGGAGCAGTTGGAGGGTTAGGTGTCTGGGGAGCAGTTGGGGGGTTAGGTGTCTGGGGAGCAGTTGGAGGGTTAGGTGTCTGGGGAGCAGTTGGAGGGTTAGGTGTCTGGGGAGCAGTTGGGGGGTTAGGTGTCTGGGGAGCAGTTGGAGGGTTAGGTGTCTGGGGAGCAGTTGGAGGGTTAGGTGTCTGGGAAGCAGTTGGGTCGTTAGGTGTCTGGGGAGCAGTTGGAGGGTTAGGTGTCTGGGGAGCAGTTGGAGGGTTAGGTGTCTGGGGAGCAGTTGGGGGGTTAGGTGTCTGGGGAGCAGTTGGAGGGTTAGGTGTCTGGGGAGCAGTTGGAGGGTTAGGTGTCTGGGGAGCAGTTGTAGGGTTAGGTGTCTGGGGAGCAGTTGGAGGGTTAGGTGTCTGGGGAGCAGTTGTAGGGTTAGGTGTCTGGGGAGCAGTTGGAGGGTTAGGTGTCTGGGGAGCAGTTGGAGGGTTAGGTGTCTGGGGAGCAGTTGGAGGGTTAGGTGTCTGGGGAGCAGTTGGAGGGTTAGGTGTCTGGGGAGCAGTTGGGGGGTTAGGTGTCTGGGGAGCAGTTGGAGGGTTAGGTGTCTGGGGAGCAGTTGGAGGGTTAGGTGTCTGGGGAGCAGTTGTAGGGTTAGGTGTCTGGGGAGCAGTTGTAGGGTTAGGTGTCTGGGGAGCAGTTGGAGGGTTAGGTGTCTGGGGAGCAGTTGGAGGGTTAGGTGTCCCATGTAGCGTCACATGTATTATTACATATAACAGCGCCATGTAGCGTCACATGTATTATTACATATAACAGCGTCATGTAGCGTCACATACATTTTTACATATAACAGCGCCATGTAGCGTCACATGTAATATTACATATAACAGCGTCATGTAGCGTCACATACATTATTACATATAACAGCGCCATGTAGCGTCACATGCATTATTACATGTAACAGCGCCATGTAGCGTCACATGTATTTTTACATATAACAGCACCATGTAGCGTCACATGTATTATTACATATAACAGCACCATGTAGCGTCACATGTATTATTACATATAACAGCGCCATGTAGCGTCACATGTATTATTACATATAACAGTGCCATGTAGCGTCACATGTATTATTAGATATAACAGTACCATGTAGCATCACATGCATTATTATATGTAACAGCGCCATGTAGCGTCACATGTATTATTACATATACCAGCGTCATGTAGTGTGACATGTATTATTACTGCGCCGGCGCTCTAGCTTCCAGAGCCAGGTATTACCTGTCGCTACCTGTCGCTCTCCCATACATTTCAATGGCCGTTCTGTTTAATCAGGGTTTTTTGTTTTTAAATATTTTTTTTTTTTGCTCTAATCATTGTGTGACGTCTCCTGGCTGCAAACAAACACTTTTAGAAACTTTTTGGATTTTTTATATTTTTATGCAGAATTGTCATTACAGGTCTGGCACTAAAGTGTTAATGTCACAGTGTTATAACAATGTCATAACAGCTATGAGAATCATAGTCTTTCTTTTTACAAAATTGGATCTTGTAAATGTTTTTGTACAAAATTAGAAAAGAAGAAGTGGAATCCGAGGTTGCAAATTGGGTTTTAATCATCATCCTCAGTAGGAACTGCTGGTACTGCTGCTGGAACGTCCTGGTTCCGACCCTAAAAAACAGCCATGGAGATAATATATATATATATATATATATATTATTTGTTTTTTACCCAATTGGATCTAAAAAAAATTTGAGCAATTTCTTCTATAAAAAGTTGATGGACGTCTACAGTAAGTTCAGATTGTGTTTAAGTCATTAGTTTAAAGTGGACCAACACCCAGGATTTTGACTATCCTGGGTTTTGGTCCACTTCGGGGCGGCACCCCGATTGGGGGTGCCCCGATGTGTGAAGCCCCCCAGAAAGCCCCAAAAACTTACCTCACCACGCTCCTACGTGACCGCGCAGTCCAATCCCCGCCGACGGACAAGCGGGTGACAGCGTCGTCCAAGACAGCGCGCCCGCCGCCGCCTCCCGCACGTCACTCTTACAGGGCGGCGGCTGCTGCTGCCTCCGATAAGGTAAAGTTTTTGGGGGGGTTTCACCCCGCGGGACATCCCGATCTCGGATGTCCCGCGGTGAGGGAGGTGATCGGCCCGGGAATCTTATAGATTCCCGGGCCGATCACCCCTGGGTGTTGGTCCACTTTAAAGTGAA
>CM051244.1:6821375-6828875 GCA_027917425.1 Gastrophryne carolinensis
ATCCATCTATCCCATATCTATCTATCTATCTATCTATCTATCTATCTCATATCTATCTATCTATCTATCTATCTATCTATCTATCTATCTATCTATCTATCTCATATCTATCTATCTCATATCTATCCATCTATCTCATATCTATCTATCTATCTATCTCATATCTATCTATCTATCTATCTATCTATCTATCTATCTATCTATCCCATATCTATCTATCTATCTATCTATCTATCTATCTATCTCATATCTATCTATCTATCTATCTATCTATCTATCTATCTATCTATCTATCTCATATCTATCTATCTATCTCATATCTATCTATCTATCTATCTATCTATCTATCTATCTATCTATCTATCTATCTATCTCATATCTATCTATCCTCTATCTATCTATCTATCTATCCCATATCTATCTATCTATCTATCCCATATCTATCTATCTATCTATCTATCTATCTATCTATCTATCTATCTCATATCTATCTATCTATCTCATATCTATCTATCTATCCCATATCTATCTATCTATCCCATATCTATCTATCTATCTCATATCTATCTATCATCTATCTATCTATCTATCTATCTATCTATCTATCTATCTATCTATCTATCTATCCCATATCTATTTATCTATCCCATATATATCTATCTATCTCATATCTATCTATCTATCTATCTATCTATCTATCTATCTATCTATCTATATATCTCATATTTATCCATCTATCCCATATCTATCTATCTATCTATCTATCTATCTATCTATCTATCTATCTCATATCTATCTATCTATCTATCTATCTATCTATCTATCTATCTATCTCATATCTATCTATCTATCTATCTATCTATCTATCTATCTATCTATCTATCTCATATCTATCCATCTATCCCATATCTATCTATCTATATATCTATCTATCTATCTATCTATCCCATATCAATTCAATTCAATTCAAAACAACTTTATTGGCAGGTCAAAAAAAAAAAACATTTAGCATTGCCAAAGCAAAAGGGAATAACAAATGGGAGTTGGAGAGGTATAGAGGCAGTAAGGGGTTGGGCTGGATTAAGGGGCGGTATATGGGTTTCAAATCCATGGATTCTAATTGTCCTTTTAGTTGGAGCAGTATAGAGGTATATCAGTCCATTGTGTCTCATGCTCCTCTCAGTTGGTGGCAGGTGGAGACATATAGGGGGCAGTATATACGTGGGGTATAGGGGCAGTATAGGGGTATATCAGTCCCTGGTCTCTTATGTTCCTCTCAGTTGGTGGCAGGTGGAGACATATAGGGGGCAGTATAGAGGTGGGGTATAGGGGCAGTATAGGGGTATATCAGTCCCTGGTCTCTTATGTTCCTCTCAGTTGGTGGCAGGTGGAGACATATAGGGGGCAGTATAGAGGTGGGGTATAGGGGCAGTATAGGGGTATATCAGTCCATGGTCTCTTATGTTCCTCTCAGTTGGTGGCAGGTGGAGACATATAGGGGGCAGTATAGAGGTGGGGTATAGGGGCAGTATAGGGGTATATCAGTCCATGGTCCCTTATGTTCCTCTCAGTTGGTGGCAGGTGGAGACATATAGGGGGCAGTATAGAGGTGGGGTATAGGGGGCAGTATAGGGGTATATCAGTCCATGGTGTCTTATGTTCCTCTCAGTTGGTGGCAGGTGGAGACATATTGGGGGCTATTTGCAGGGTGGGCTCCTCTTCACCCAGCAGGATGTGGAGTTTCCTCTCATCATCTATGGAGGTGAAGTCCGGGATGAGGGTGGGGAGTCTCTGGAAGTAAGTGTCCCTGGTGGATGAATATTTGCTGCAGAGTAGCAGGAAGTGGGCCTCATCCTCCAGGGCCCCCTGCTCACAGTGCCGGCACAGTCGGCTCTCCCGTGGCTTGTATGTCTGCCTGTGCCAGCCTGTCTCCATCTCCAGGCTGTGGGCGCTCAGTCTATAGAGGCTCAGGGTCTGCCTGTGTTTGGGGTGGTGCAGCCTCTCCAGGTATGGGGCCATGGTGCAGCCTCTCCAGGTATGGGGCCATGGTGCAGCCTCTCCAGGTATGGGGCCATGGTGCAGCCTCTCCAGGTATGGGGCCATGGTGTAGCCTCTCCAGGTATGGGGCCATGGTGTAGCCTCTCCAGGTATGGGGCCATGGTGCAGCCTCTCCAGGTATGGGGTCATGGTGCAGCCTCTCCAGGTATGGGGCCATGGTGCAGCCTCTCCAGGTATGGGGCCATGGTGCAGCCTCTCCAGGTATGGGGCCATGGTGCAGCCTCTCCAGGTATGGGGCCATGGTGTAGCCTCTCCATTTATGGAGCCATGGTGCAGCCTCTCCAGGTATGGGGCCATGGTGCAGCCTCTCCACATATCGGGCCATGGTACAGTCTCTCCAGGTATGGGGCCATGGTGCAGCCTCTCCAGATATGGGGCTATGGTGCAGCCTCTCCAGGTATGGGGCCATGGTGCAGCCTCTCCAGGTATGGGGCCATGGTGCAGCCTCTCCAGGTATGGGGCCATGGTGCAGCCTCTCCAGGTATGGGGCCATGGTGCAGCCTCTCCAGGTATGGGGCCATGGTGCAGCCTCTCCAGATATGGGGCTATGGTGCAGCATCTCCAGGTATGGGGCCATGATGTAGCCTCTCCAGGTATGGGGCCATGGTGTAGCCTCTCCAGGTATGGGGCCATGGTGCAGCCTCTCCAGATATGGGGCCATGGTGCAGTCTCTCCAGGTATGGGGCCATGGTGCAGCCTCTCCAGGTATGGGGCCATGGTGCAGCCTCTCCAGGTATGGGGCCATGGTGCAGTCTCTTCAGGTATGGGTCATGGTGCAGCCTCTCCAGGTATGGGGCCATGGTGCAGCCTCTCCAGGTATGGGGCCATGGTGCAGCCTCTCCAGGTATGGGGCCATGGTACAGCCTCTCCAGGTATGGGGCCATGGTGCAGCCTCTCCAGATATGGGGCCATGGTACAGCCTCTCCAGGTATGGGGCCATGGTGCAGCCTCTCCAGGTATGGGGCCATGGTGCAGCCTCTCCAGATATGGGGCCATGGTACAGTCTCTCCAGGTATGGGGCCATGGTGCAGCCTCTCTAGGTATGGGGCCATGGTGCAGCCTCTCCAGGTATGGGGCCATGGTGCAGCCTCTCCAGGTATGGGGCCATGGTGCAGCCTCTCCAGGTATGGAGCCATGGTGCAGCCTCTCCAGGTATGGCGCCATGGTGCAGCCTCTCCAGGTATGGGGCCATGGTGCAGCCTCTCCAGGTATGGAGCCATGGTGCAGCCTCTCCAGGTATGGGGCCATGGTGCAGCCTCTCCAGGTATGGGGCCATGGTGCAGCCTCTCCAGGTATGGAGCCATGGTGCAGCCTCTCCAGGTATGGGGCCATGGTGCAGCCTCTCCAGGTATGGGGCCATGGTGCGGCCTCTCCAGGTATGGGGCCATGGTGCGGCCTCTCCAGGTATGGGGCCATGGTGTAGCCTCTCCAGGTATGGGGCCATGGTGTAGTTCCTCTTTAGTGATTGGTAGATGGTAAGTTTCTGGGAGTTGCTTATTTCTTTCTTCCAATCCTCTATATATTGCTCCTGGCAGCTCTCTATCGCCCCCTTTATTTGGGCTTTTGTCAGGGCATGTCGGGGGTTTTGGCTGGACAGGTGACTGACACTCAGTTGGAGGGCACAGGGTTTGTTCTGGGCCCCATGGCTCAGGGAGGCTTTGTGGTGGTAGGAGTCGGGGTCTCTGCTCTGTATGTGCCCCCAGAATGACAGCACCCTCTTCTGCACCTGGAACCATAGAGGGAACCTGCCCAGCTCTGCCCGGCACGCCATGTTGGAGGTGCTGCGATGGACCTGGAGGAGGTACTTGCAGAACTCCAGATGAAAGGTCTCTGTTGGGCTTGGGTCCCATTTGGACTGGTCTGGGTAGGTGATTGGGCCCCAAACCTCACTGCCATAAAGTAGGATTGGGGCAATGACCCCATCAAAGATCTTCATCCAGACCCTCACTGGTGGTTTGAGGTGGTACAGTCGCTTTCTGATGGCGTAGAAAGCTCTGCAGGCTTTTCCTTTCAGGGCCTCTATTGCTGGCTTAAAGCTCCCCGATTGGTTAAGCTCCAGCCCCAGGTAGGTGTAGCTGTTGGTTTTTTCTAGTGCAGACCCGTTTAATGTGAAGGAGGGAATGGAGGCTTTATTCTGGCCCCTCTTCTGGAACACCATGACTTTGGTCTTCTTAGAATTGATGGGTAGTGCCCATATGGTGCTGAATTTCTCCAGTACTGCCAGGCTGTCTTGGAGGCCTGTCTCTGTCGGGGACAGCAGCAGGAGGTCATCGGCGTACAGCAGGAACTTCACCTCGCGGTCATGCAGGAGGAGGCCTGGTGCTGAGGAAGCCTCCAGAGCTGCAGCCAGTTCATTGATGTAGATGTTGAAGAGCGTTGGGCTCAGGCTGCAGCCCTGTCTGACTCCTCGGCCCTGGTGGAAGTATGCCGTCCTCTTGCCATTCACCTTCACACTGCATTGGTTCCCAGTGTATGAGCTCTTGATGACATCATATGTTCTCCCCCCTATTCCACTCTGCAGGAGTTTCAGGAACAGGCCCGGGTGCCTCAAACGCCTTCTTGGTGTTGTGGACGTGAGTCTTGATAAGGCTCTGCAGCGTGTAGATGTGGTCGGTGGTGCGATGGTTTGGCATGAACCCGGCTTGGCTTTTACTGAGGACCTCTTGCTGTGTGAGGAAGGTGAGGACCCTTCTGTTGATGATGCTGCTGAATAGCTTTCCCAGAGCGCTGCTGACACAGATCCCTTGGTAGTTCGCTGGGTCATATTGGTCCCCATTCTTGTAGATAGGTGTTATGAGGCCTCGGTTCCAGTCTTGAGGGAAGTGTCCGGAGCTCAGGACCAGGGTGAATAGTTTTGCCAGTGCAGCGTGTATGTCTGGGGAGCTGTATTTGATCATCTCTGGCAGGATGCCGTCAGGGCCACTGGCCTTTCTGCATTTCAGCAGGGAGATGTTTTCCTGGATTTCTTGCATGGTGATTGGCCAGTCTAGGGGGGTTTGGAAGTCCTTGATTGCCTCCTCCATGTCCCTCAGTTTTGTGAGGTCCCTGAAGTAGCTGAGCCAGATGTTGCCATTTTGGATGTGGAGGGAGTTTTTCTTTGGCTTTGTGTCGATATGGTGCCAGGTCTCCCAGAATGAGTTGTCCTGGAGGGAGTCCTCGAGCTGCTGGATTTTGTGGGAGAGATGCCTTTGTTTTTTCTCTCTGAGGGTGCGCTTGTATTGCCTCCGTAGGGTGTCATAGGTTTCCCTCACATCCTTGTCATTGGGGTCCCTGTGTTTTTTGTTAGAGGCTGCGCTTAGGGAATGACGTAGAGCCCTGCATTCCTTGTCAAACCATTTCTCAGACTGTTTATTAGAAGGTCTCTTGAGGTTGGTCCGTTTGAGGCCTGCTAGTTCTGCCATGGTGTGCAGGATGGTATTAACCCTTTAACTGCCAGCCTACCTTGAGATTTTGTCACCCTTTGTTGCCAGATTATTTTGCCCTAATTTGCGCTCCTCATGTTCAACTGTGATTTTTGAAGGGATTTCCAGGGATTTCCCAGGAAAGTGATATATTGTTTTTTTCAGCGGAGCCTGGGCTTTAACATGAAATGTCTTGTTTGTCATTTTCTAAGTGTATTCTCAATATTTTTGGGTGAAAATTGTGCAAAAAAATAAAAAAAAAACTATTTTTTACAATTTGTAGTGTTTTTTTGTAAAAAAAAATGTAAGTTTGTCAATAAAATCTTATTGCGTGTGAAACCCCAATTTCTCCCGGTTACAGCGGTACCACATATGTATAGGTAGACACCCTTTCCTGCCCAGGAGACTCCCCCAAATTGAAACAGCGCTTTAGGGGATTTTCAGATAAAATACAACTATGCTATGCAATATGCGCACCTTGCAGTTTTTCAAGAAAAACAACCCTTTACATTTGAAATACCCCCAACAAACTATATATTCTCTGGAAGTACACACCTCAGGCTTTCTAGGCGTACCAGGCTTGTTGATGTGGCCATAGTTTTCTGAAAGTAATCCCTCAGTGGATTCTTTGGTTGCAAAGAGTTTCCCTAAAAAAAGGATAAAAAAGCAGAATCAAAGCCACATTTTCCTAAAAAAACCTATATGCAAACCAGAAAAAAACAGAAAATCTGAAAAAGCAACATCCCCTGAACAGAACGATACCCAACATGCATAGGTTCTGTCAAGGAAAGAGTTGCCAAACACACCAAAGTAAAGCATGCGCATAGCGGTAGTTTTACTTCAGATTTTCAGCTCTGCCGACAAAGTGCGCACCTTGTGCTTTTTCTACCAAAACAACCCTTTACATTTGGAATATCCCCCATAAACTATATATTCCCTGAAAGTACACATGTTAAGCTTTCTAAGCGTACCCAGCTTGTTGTAGTGGGCTCATCTTTCTGGAAGCAATATCTCGAAGAATTCTTAGGTTGCACAGGGTTTCCCTAAAAATGAATAAAAAAGCAGAATCAAAACCACATTTTCCTAAAAAAAACCTATATGCAAACCAGAAAAAAACAGAAAATCTGAAAAAGCAACATCCCCCGAACAGAACGATACCCAACATGCATAGGTTCTGTCAAGGAAAGAGTTGCCAAACACACCAAAGTAAAGCATGCGCATAGCGGTAGTTTTACTTCAGATTTTTAGCTCTACAGACAAAGTGCGCACCTTGTGCTTTTTCTACCAAAACAACCCTTTACATTTGGAATATCCCCCATAAACCATATATTCCCTGAAAGTACACATGTTAAGCTTTCTAAGCGTACCCAGCTTGTTGTAGTGGGCTCATCTTTCTGGAAGTAATATCTCGAAGAATTCTTAGGTTGCACAGGGTTTTACAAAAAAATGTATAAAAAAGCAGAATAAAAAACACCTTTTCTTAAAATATCAATATGCAAATAAGAAAAAACAAGCTAAATCTGAAAGCGCAAGGTCCCCCAAGCAGAACAATACCCAACATGCATAGGTACCTGTAACCTTTTGACTGCCAGTCTACTTGAGATTTTGTCACCCTCTCCTGACAGGATATTTTTCACCATTTTGCGTGATGTTTAACTGTGATTTTTGCAGGAATTTCCAAGAAAATTGCATATTTTCTTTTTGTGGCAGAGTTTAGGCTTTAACATGAAATGTCTTGTTTGTATTTTTTCTACTTTTTTAAATATTTTTAAAAAAATTAAAAAATTAAAAAATAAAAAAATATATATTTTTTAAATTGTCTCCTTTATTTTAAACAAAAACATTTATTTTATTAAAGAAAACCATATTGCATGTGAAAGCCCCATTTCTCCCGATTACAATGATACCACATATGCATCGGTAGCCCCCCGTTCCTGTCCAGGTGATCCCATAAACTGAAAAGAGCACTTTATAACATTTACAAATAAAATACAACTACTATCCACATAATAAAGGGTTAAATAAAAAAAAATTGGTGTGG